>PVLD010003760.1:0-136767 GCA_004027595.1 Dinomys branickii | reverse complement strand
CGTCCCATCCCATCCTATCCCATCCCACCCCACCCCACCCCATCCCATCCCATCCTGTCCTTCTGGTTTTCCTGCCTCCTTTCCAGCAGGTCCTCCTCAGTATCCCTCACTCATGTCTCACTCCCGTGTGTTGACATATTCTAAGGCTCAACTCTGGAATCTCCCCTCTCTTTTCCCTCTACATCATTTACTATCATCTATATGCTGAAGGCACAAATAGCCTGATTTCCCCTGGGTCTCCAGACTGCTAAATCACCAGCCTGTCAACACTTCCTGCTGGTGTTTGTCGAACGTCTCTCATTTCTCTACCTCCTCATAGCTGCTCTTCTTGAGTCTTTTTGCTGAGTACAAGACTTCGTGAGTCTTTTCCGGGACCTTAAGCACAGGAATCATTCCTGATGCTGTTTTACTCCTTCCAGTTTTCAGCAAGTCCAATTTATTTGGAAAATGGATTCCCAAGCCAACCACTTCTCCCACCTGCTCCAAGCCAATGGCTCCTGCCCAGCCCCACTGCTCGGTCCTTGCTGCTTTCTGCTCATTTCTCTGCAGAGTGGAGCAATGACCTCTGTCAAATGTTAAGCTCAATCTAGTAGCATCCGATGGGTGTCAGAACAAATCCAAACTTCTGGAGTCCTACCAGACTCTTCGTCAGTCCCCGCATGCCGACTTGTCACATTTGGACCCCCTTTCCTCTTCGTCTTCTGCTTCTCAAACACAACAAACTCCTGACACTCTGAGGCCTTGGGGTTTGCTGTTACCGCTGCCTAAGGTGCTTCCCTCCATGACCTTGCGTGGCCTTCTTGTCACACAGGTCCGGCTGCATTGCCACGTCCTTGAAAACCCTCCCTCGTCACTCACGCCCTCTTTATCGCTCCCTAACGACTTATCTGAAAAGGATTTGTCCTGATATTTCTCTTTCTCTTGATATTTGGTTTCACAACCAAATGAAAGTTCCAAGACAGCAGGACCCTTGTCTGACTTCGGTTATGGTGAAGTGCTGATTCCTAAAACAGTGGCCAGCACTCAACAAGTAAATAAGCGTGTACTGACTAAGAGGATGCCACCTTGTCATACCATCGCTATAGCCTGGCCTGGAGCTGTTCTTGTCCTCAGTGCATGTAGGTGGAAAACTACTGCACAGAGGTTAATTCCGTTTGTCCAAGGTCAAATGACTGAGAGATGTGTTGGCATTTGATTCCAAAATGTTTTATTTTAATTCCCAAACAATACTTCCCTCTGAACTTATTCCTCTGGATTCAAGAAAGTATTTTATAACAATGGTAATGGATTGCTTAAATAGCCACAAGCAGATGAATAGTAAGCTAAATTTACTTAAGTTTCAAAAACTATGACCAGCAGGGCAAGGGGCTTAAATGGTTATTTCTTTAATTTTGTACTAACAGTTAACACTCAATGTTGTTGTTATTATTATTACTATTATTTTTAAGAGATAAGGTCTCCCTAGGATGCCAAGCCAGTCCTGAACTTCTGGACTCAAAGGATCCTCTTGCTTTAGCCTCCTACGTAGGTGGAACTACAGATGTGCATTACTGCAGCCAGCTTAGTTCCTTTTCATTAGAATTGTAGCTTGAACATGGGTCGTATAATTTGGAGTGTGGAACTGTTGGAAGCAAGTCTGGCAACGTCTGCTTCCCTTGCGCCTGGCTTGTCACAAGGAAGAGTCCAGTTCTTGGTCCTCTGCCCTTATCTTCTGCTGGGGAAATGTAAGTAGAAGTCCACTATGCTTTCCGAGCGAGGGAGCTGTGTGTGTGCACATGTGAGTTACCAGATTCATCCTTGGGAATCCTCGCTCTTCGAGGTGCTTGTCCTGCATGTGTCATAAGATCCTGGAACCTTCTGGTCCACATGGAGAGGTACTGGGTTTGCAGCGAGGGCAGCTGGTTCTGCCGTTGAAGTCCACTCTCTAACTTCTTGGCCTGGCTGGGCCACATGTCACCTCCTGATCAGCTTCAAAGGGTCAGATCTCCGCAGTCCTGGGGACTGCACTGGGGAGTCCCCATCCCCCGCAGCTTTGCATGTCACTCCACAGTGACCTCAGCTGTGGCCCCACCTGCCCAGGTGAGGAGCAGACGGCACCCGGGACAGGGGAGCCTCGCTGGACACCATGGCTCTGGAGAAGGGGGCGGTGATACAGAGCGAGGCCCCGGGCTTGTGCTGTCAGCTGTCAGTGGGGAGCTCGCTGGCCGAGGGGCTGCCGGACCAGGCCTTGAAGGGTGAGGACTCGCTTGTGACCTCCGCACGGTACCAGGGAAGCTGGCTTGAGTAGGGGGCATGGGCCCTAAGCCAGTCCCTTGAGTACAGGCCAGCTCTAGAGACTCATTTGGAACAAGAGGTTGTGGCAGAAATGGCGCCGCTGGCCTTCTGAACACCGTCTCTGTCCTGTATCTCCTGGTCTCTCTGTCCCTGTTGCTCCCTCTGCAGCCACTACAGTCAGGTCCGAGGGAGTGGGTGCCCTGGCTGAAGTCTCATCTGACAGTCACCCCTGCCTGGGGCGTGGCCGCTTTGCAGGTCCTTTCAGCCCATACCCTGCGTCTGCTGCAGTCGAGTCAGATGGAGCAACATCCATGCTGTGGATGATGTGGGGGTAGTTTGTTACCTAACAAAAATAGCCAGAAGAGATAATCATAGTTTTAATGAGAGGACATCTACCGGTAATTGAGCCCATTTCGTTTTATTCTTCTAACATCTCTGTAAGGAGAGCTCAATACCCTTCATTACTGATCCCATTTCACAGACGAAGCCTGGTATCGAGAAGCTCACCCGGGTCAGGTGGCTTACAAGAAGCAGAGTCAGGATCCGAACCCAAAGACTCTGTTTTGCATTGTCCAGAGCGACCAGCTGGCAGGGTTGGTGGTGTCATGCCAGTGTGCTGGGGCCAGCTCCACTGAGGGACAGCAGGAGGTATCCGTGGTGACCATTTCTCCCTGCCTGGTGGCATCCACTGTCTCTTACGGTACAGCAGCTCTGCCTCACTTGCTGGTTCCTGGCTTGTGGGGACCCTCGGCCTGGGCTTTGCCAGCTCTTGCATCCTTTGGCCTTCACCTCTGTGCTTCTCGAAGCCTAACTCTGCACTGCCTGCCACCAGGCAGCGGGGTAAACATGCAGAAAGCAGGGCCCTCAGCAGGCTCCCAGAGGGGCCATCTCTCAGGGTGGAGCCCAGGAGCCTGCGTCTGTACCAGCTCCCCGTGATTCTCCTGCAGGAGAAATCTCTTATTTTTATTTTCACTGGGGCACGCTTATAGTGCATGACGATTATATTCCGAGTAGAAAACTCCCCCATGGACGTAGCACATCCTCATTCCCGTGCTTCCCCTCCTGCTCCCCACATCTCTCGGTCCCCTTCCCTTTGCCTGCAGAAGAAATCTTGAGATCTGTGGCTTTGGGACAGATAAACCCCAAGGGAACCACGAAAGGAAAGAAAAGGCCTTGGCGTGCTCCCCCACGCCCCTGTGAATAGGAGGGGTGACCATGGAACCTCAGGACCTGCCACGAATCCACGTATGACAACGAATGGCAGGATTTGCTCCTTTCCTTAGAACTGATAGACTTCATCAGAGCTCTGTTTTTCTGACGTGTTAGTGTGCAAGCAAAGTCATTCCCATGGAATTTCCTGGAGTGAGCACTTCCAGAGTACTGGAATTATTTTTCCTCGACTCATGCCTGACTTTGCAGGGCCTTCAAGACAAGGGGAAATTAACCCTAATGCTACCTCGCCCCACAGAATTTGAGCAGCACATTTACCGCAGCTGCAAGTCCAGATGGCAGCCTCTGGAAGCACAGCATTTTTAAGCAAAGAGCCTTTGATGGTCACTGACCCTGCTGGTGACTTCCCAGAGGGGCACACATGGGGACAGCATGGCCAGCTGTGACTCCTTCGGTGCAGATAGTGTGGAAGGGCACCATGCACTTCAGCTCCCCTCTGCAGTGTCCTTTTATCATGATGTGTCCTGAGCCTCCTGTAATTCAAAGCATTAGTACAGTGGGGATTCAGCACCTGGGGCCTGGGGACCATGTGGGCAGCATGCCCAGAGACACAAAGACTCAGCCATTCAGAGCCACTTCTGTCACTCTGCAGTGAGGGTGGAGGTGCACAGACATGGGGACATGGGGAGACGGCACTCTGAGTGCTGACAGTCTGGCTGGCAGTCTGGCGGTGTCCATGTCTAACCAAGGTGTGCATGGGTGAAGTGGGGCAAAGTCGTGAATCTGCTATAGATAAAGGGGCTCAGGGCCTTGCAGGATGGGGAATGGCGTCGGTGGGTCCTCAGGGAAGGCCCCACTGAGGAGGGGCCTCTTGGGTACCCTCTGAAGGGTAGGCAGACCTTAGTGCTGTGGGGTGACCTGGGGAGCCACGCCATGTACTCACACCAGCCCTAAGAATGATGCCCTCTTGAATTTTGTACCCAGGTCCTCTCTCTCCTTGTACTGGCCCAAGCACCGTCAGAGCCACAGGTTCACGTGGATGAGCTGGAGGCAGTGAGGGGTGCACTCCAGGACCTTCATGGACATCAGAAACCCCATACCGAAGCTTATGGAATCTGTATTTACCCCCTGTACACACACACGTGTGACAAAGTTTAATTTATAGGTTAGGTAAATAAGAGATGAACAACAAATACTAAAAAACAATTACAATGGTATATATACTGTAAAAAAAAATAGTTACAGGTGTCACTACTCTTTGAGGCCATTATTGAGTAAAAAACGGTTACTTGAGCATAAGCACTATGCTATACCATAGTTGATCTGATAGCCAAGGCACCTACTAAGAGACACTGTGCCTTGGGTGAGAGGCGCACTCAGGATGGACACCCTGGGCGGAGGTCGCTCATGTTCTGGGCGCACAGTATGAGGTTTCATCCCTTGGCAGTACACAGTTCAATATGCAGGAATTATTTGTTTCTGGAACTTACCATTAATATTTTTGGACTGCAGTGGACCTTGGGTCACTGAAACCACAGGAGCCAGCTTTTGGTGTTTTGCCCTTTGGAGACGGAGACCCTGCTGGGCACATCTTCTTTTCGGGAAATGTTTATCTTCTGCTTTCAACCTGTGTCATGGGGCCAGGAGTGGTGTAGACAGACAGGTCATCCTCCCCTGGAGAACAGTGCTGGACCTACGCACATTCCAGAGTGTGTGGGGGCAGGATCCCCGGGGAGCCTTTATTCTCCCCCTCTTTCCCTACCTCCTCGAGGTGGAAGCTGATGTTGAAGGCCTTGACCTGTGTGGTGCAGACTGAGCTTGACCGTTCGCTGCCTTTCAGACAGGTGGAGCAGGTGCTGGACAGAATCTCCCACCTTAGCCTCAGTGCAGCAGCTGCAGGAGCGAGCCCTGCAGACCTTTGGGTCTGGGGAACACATCTTTCCAGGCCCCAGCTGTGGCATTAAGTCCTTTGCTAGGCTTGGCACTAAGTCCTTTCCTGGTCTGCTTCCTGCCACTGACCGAGTGAACTGGGAGACTCAGGTCTCCGTGGCTGGGAGACCTGGGACTGCTTTGCCAGCTGGTTTGGGTTTAAGGACTCCCCTGTGGTTTTCTGGAAGCTCCCTTCATCTGCCTGGTGCACATGGAGGCTTCTATCCGACCTTCCTTTCCTCTGGGTCAAACTTGGATTGCAGTCCGATGGCTTCCAATCTTCCCTGGTCTCCTTATTTCCTTTGATGAAAACATTTCCTCATATGCAGTCCTCATCTATTTACTTCCATCCTGGTGACTGCTTTTGCGGAGTTCTGGGCTAACACAGTTTGCAATTACCTTTTGAAAAACTCATAGACTCATAAAGGTCCAGGAAGGCAGCACTGGTGACAGAAGACCTCCATCAGGGATCTGCAGGTGCCTGGAATACACCCGGGAGCCACAGGCTCCTCCTGGCAGCCTTTGGTGAGGGGGCCTTCGTGTTGGATGCTGGCACATTTCCAGTGTGTGAGATGCTCAGCAGGGAAGTTGCGGGAGGCTTGGGGGCTGTGAAGAAGTACTTTTCCCTCCTGGGGTAAAGTACGTATCGCCATGTTTTCCTGCTCCCAATGGGAATCACTCCAGTTGACCCAGTTCCAACAGAAAGCCTTTACCCCAGCAGCACAGACATGTCCCCTAGACACTCGGGGGAAAGCGCTCAGAGGGTCAGCCTTTGACCACAAGCCCATGAGTGAGGTTTTAACAATGGAAACGTAGGGCAGGTTTTCTATTTTGTCCTTCTTCCAGATTTGCACAATGGAATCAGGCAAGAAAGAAAGGAGAGAGGAGGGCAGAGGTGAGGAAGGAAGGGAGGGAAACGAGAAGGGAGAGAAGAAAACGGGGGAGGCCCCGCGGTCCACGACTCAGCTGTGACTACCACTTCCTCACTTTGAGTGGAGTCTGTGGGCCTCTCACAGTGGTCCCTGAGGTCACCTGACTTCCCTATCCTTGATCACCCAGCCACACACAGTGGCCCCACAGCCCTCTGGGGCTGGTGCCCGTGGGGTTGACCCCTTACTTTGATGCCCATCCCCAATAACAGGGACAGGGGTAGGAGGAGTCCAGCTTTCTGCACAGCCTGGATATAGGAGAGATCCATGCAAGTTGCAAGATTCAAATGATCCTGATGGCTTTGGGTTGCTTGGAGGGCAACCCCAGTAGCTTCTGCATTTAAAATGACCATGCCTGGGAGAACCACATCTGTTATTTACTACAGAGGAGGCTCAAGGGGGTGTTGGGGAGGTGCATCCCCTTTTGCTAATATGAGACTAATAGAAAATATAACCTAGGCACTGAGTTCCAGTTCATTGCTAAGAAAATGCAGGTCTTACCCCTCCCCTTGGTCTCATCACCCAACTTTTGGGCATCGAAGAGCTTGATTCCTAAGCTCTGAAGCTTGCAGTGCTTTTCACACTGGTGTATTTTAGTACCCCAGCTCCTAGACCAGCACGGGGACAAAAACAAGAAGGGTGGGTGGACAGAGTGTTTTATATCCTTTGGCAAAGCTGGAGTTACAAAATCTCTTTGCAGGAAGACATTGAGGTGGGAGGGAAATGCTTTGTAAAAGAGAAAACTACCTTTGGCACAAGAAAAGGTAAAAAAACAAAACAAAGCAGAAAAACAAGAACCCAGGAAACTGAAGGTGGATGCTGCTTGTATTGAATATTTTTCATTTCTTCCCCCACATTTTTATTAGTCAGAAACTTTTTCCATCCATTGGCAGATTTTCCTTTTTTCTCACTCCTCTCCTTTTTTCCTCCCTCGGAAACCTTTGCTTCCTCCCACAGTGACTTATTTTAGTAACTGGACTGCACACCCCTAAGCTTTCCTATTAGTCGTTTGCTTAGCAGTAAATCTGGGGAGATGTGGGGCAGGCGGGTTATATATTTCTGTATTGGGGGGCTGTATATGTTTGTATTGCTTTTGTTCTCTTACATGAGACAAGGAGTCCCCGAGCTGATTTAGCGTACAATGGTATCAGAGCAGAATGTGTCTTCATGTCATTTCAGAGGCACGTTAGATGCTAAGGAGTGCAGGTGTGCACAGCCGTGGTGTGGTTGTCTGCACCGACCCCATAGCGGAGCAGTCGCAACCCTCCCGGGGCTGTGCGCAAAGCCTGTCATTAGGAAGCAAAGCCACCGCACCTCCATGTCCTTAGGATGCAATGTGTCCCTTTTTTGGAGCCTGGAGTCTGGAGCCACACGCCTGAGTGCTCACACAGGCTTGCCACAGTTCAGGTGGGTGAGACTGGGCAGATCTCTCAGCTCATCTGGACTTCCATTCCGTCTCTGTAAAGAGTAATAATACTAACCCAGACTGCAGCAAGGATTCAGTGAGTGAGTGCATGTTAAAGTGCCTCACACTTGTGAAGCATGGACCTTACTATCAGAGTTGCTATTTCTGCAGGAAGAGGGGTGGCCTTGGAACCATGAGAGAGGTGGGCAGCAGAGGGGGACAAGCTGGACAGCCAGAATGACCTTCACCAGCTTCTCTATGAAAAATAACTTCCAAATCTAGTCTTTAACCCATTTGCTGTTTAAGTGTCATTTTGGTGCCAATCACAGCAGAAGATGCTCTGAAACACTGATCCTAATCCCTAGAAGAGCATGCATGGTGACATGATTTACCATTTCATAAATAAAGAAATGGCCTTAGGTGGCCCATAGCCTAAGGAGGAGACAGAACTGGACTAAAGGTGCTGTTCCTTCCCCATGTCATAGTCCCTAAACTGTGACCAGCCACCTGCAGTCACACACATAGCCTGGGACTGCCTCCACTCCGGCTACATATGACTTTGCATGGACAAAAATAATTGAAGGTTACACAACACCTTTGCTTGGGAAGTGCCCGCAGTGCCTGTGGGGATTAACTCACTGACAGAGCGCGTCCTCTGAATCACATGGCTGCCCTGGTTTAGTTGCCCACGGCCCCACCATGCAGGGGGCTGGGGTCAGGGAGGGATGAAAGGATAGGCCAGGGAGGATGGAATCTTTGCAGAAATTGAAATGAATGTCCCGGTTGTGCTGGAAATAAATGGACTAGCCAAGAGGTCTGGAGGGAAACACCTGGAGATGAGTGTCTTTCCCTTCGGGTGTCCAGGCAGCCAGTCGCCCTCGCTGTGACCCCAGCAGCTCCCCGCCCACACGTCCGTCCTCTCTTCCTGGGCCCATATTCCCCTCTCAAGGACTCTGTGGTTCCTCACGAAGGATCCCTCTTCTGGGTTGTACCCACATGTCCCGGCCGGCCTCGTGCCCTCAAGGCAGGGCTTTTGGACAGGGAAGGGATTATGGCTGGGTTGCTATTGGGAGGTAGAGTCTGGTTGGAAGAGCGATCGCTGCGGGTGGTGGCCTGCAAGGGGACCAGAATCTCCCTTCTCCATTCCTCCTTGGTCTCTCTCTGCTTCCTGGCTGCCCTGTGGTGAGCAGCTCTCCTCTGCTGTGCAAACTGCCTTGGTGCCAGCCAACTATAGACTGAGTCATGAGCCAAAATAAACCTCCCCTTCCTGAACTTGTGGGTGTCAGTCACTCTGTCTCTGTGATGAGAAACGAGCCAGACAGTCCCCGACACATCTGCATGCGAGTGTGTACATGCGCACGTGTGTGGGGGAGGAAAGGGCTGCGCTGGCCTTTCCCGACGGGGTGGGCCTGGGCAGCCAGTGCCAGTGAAAGCGTGCAAATGCCAGGTGGCCCATGTCCTCTGCACTGGATCAAAATGCCATGACCACTTGTCCTATTTTGTATTTATGCACTGAAATTGAGCTATTTGGATGCAAATTTAGACAAAGGCCAACCCTATGTTTAATGAAGTTAACTACAGAGCTGAGTATAGTGTTGGCTTTCTGGTGAGTAATTCCTGTCTCTCTCTGTAGCCTCTCCACCTCCTCCTATTCTAGGCAAACTTTTTGTTTCCTAATAAAAAGCAAGCCTGAATCCATCACTACCTCTGGACTTGGTAATGGCATGGGTCCTGAATGCCCCTCTTTTGTCATGGTCCCTTGGAGTTAGACTTTTCTCGCGTGCACCCGTGAGAGAACTGTGTGGTACAGTGCATTGTAGTTTGTAAAAGCACCAAACATATCTAATTTCTCTATCAGGCACATCATGTTATACAGAACAACCACAGGGTAGGTTCCATGACCCTCTGCATTCTGCAGGAAGAAAATTGAAGGCGAAAGACATTAGGGAACTTGGTAAGGTCATACGGCTAATACAAGTTATATGGCTAATAAGGGATTAGAATCCAGGCCAGCTGCCTCTTAAGAGCTTCTCACTTCGACAGTGAGGATGGTTATCATGTCCTTTACACAACACTGGCGACTTCGCCCTGTGAGGAGATCTGTACCAAATCCCAGCTGGAGAGCGACAGCACCAAGCTCTGAACCAGACCTTTGGATTCTGAGGTTCCACCCCGTTCTGTCCTGCTCCGGTGCCTCACCTGCAGAGGGGAAGTGCCAACTGCAGCTGCTGAGGTCTGTCGCTGTGGAGCTGCCCACTTGGCAGGTTGAAGTTGGGTCTGGACCTTAAGTACTTGGTGACGCAGCAGAGAGAAGATTTTAGGAACTATCGGTGAGCAAGGGAGATCCTGTTTGGCTCAGAAAGCAAGGAGCCAAGAAGCTGTGATGATGCCTAGAGACAAAGGCTGTGAGCTGGGGAAGGGAAGAAGGTTCTTGGCAGGATGGAGGTATAGGAAGGCAGGCCTATCTGGCCAGAAAAATGACCAGATCAGTTCCAGAGGCAAGAGAAACAGAGGTCAAGTGGAAAAGCTCATGTCGGGGTTGGGTTGGGGCAAGTCCTTCCTTTAATAGTGGCACGAGCTAAACGAAGTCTCCTAACACCGCAGGACTTCTGTCCGTCCCTCTGCAAAACCAGAGGGTATGATATAGGCCCTCTGAGTTTCACTGCGTAAGAACCACTCCCCAAGCCTGTCCTCTGGGCCAGCTCAACTGATGTTCTTATCTCCTTGCTTTGAGCCTGGCTTGTGTGCCCTCTCTACTGCTTATTAGTGTTTTTTTGAAAAGAAAAACAAAAAATCACCCATCCTGTGAAACAAGCAGCTCGCTCCACTGAGGAGCGTGGGCTTCCCAGAGCTGACGTTGCCTGGTTGTCTGTGGTGGTCTTGTTTCTCCTGTGAGGGACAAGTTCAAGGATTCTGCACCTGGCTCTCAAAACCCCCAGAGACTTCTCTGCTGATAGCTTCGGGGCCCAGCTGGGAGAATCTCTCTAAAACAATATGAATTTTCCAAACTTTATCCTACACCGGAAGTGCATATTTCTCTCTCCAATTGCCCTTGCATACCCACAGGTTCCACACCATTGACTGCATCTGGGGGTGGCTCAAAGATATTGAGAAAAATGGTTACAGTACTTCAGAAAGTAAAACTGTAATTTGCCATGGGAACCACGCTGAGTTCATGTGAGTGGAATGGTGCGCAGGCCTGGTGTTAGATGCTCATCGTAGTCTCGAGAGGACTTAAAGTGTATAGGAGGGGAGTGCAGGTCATACTAAATACTGTGCCGTCTACACAAGACACGAGAGCACGCTCAGATCAGGGCATTACACAGGGGTCTTAGAGCCAATCTCCATGGACCTGAAGGGATGGCTGTGTCCAGAGTTGAGTGGCCTCAGGCTGGTGGCCAGCTGCTGCCTACTTGACACTCTAGTCATATTCATGCGTCTGAATTTGATGTCTATTTGTGCATTCAATTTGGTTTACACTTAGTAATCACCCAGAACCCACATACAGGTCCTGCTGAGTCCTTGACTGACTTTTGAAACTGTACCCACTTTCTTGGGAATAGACTAATCTCAGTTCTGAATCACAAATATTCTGTGGAGAGAGAAGAAGCTGAAATATCCCTTGTATGTACATTTGGTTTTCTAGCATGTGCTTGCATGTGCATGTGCTTGAAAGCATAAGTGAGGTCCTCCAATCTACCCCTGGGATAATTTTCAGGAAGGGAAGATTGCAGCCTTTCTCACAAGGGGAGACAGATTCACGCTGCCTCAGCCATTGGGAAGAACGGAGGCAGAGCATTTGGGAATGCGGACAAAGCCTCTCAGCTGGACATTTGCCTCCCACACCTTAGTATTAGTGTGCTAATGCTGTATAACATATATCATGGTCTGAGCGGCTTAAACAACAGACCTTTATTTCCTCACAGTTCTAAATGCTAAAGCCTGAGATTGTGGTGTGGACAGGGCTGGTTTCTCCCTGTGGCTTGCAGATGGCTGTCTCCTCCCTGTGTCCTTACACAGTGCTGCTCTGTGTGCTCTAAGCTCTTACAAAGACACAGTCATATTGCCTTAGGGTCCACTCTGATCACTTCATTTTAACCCGATTACCTCTCCAAAGACCCAGCCTCCAAATATGGTCATATTGTGAGGTCTTGTGTGTGTGTGGGGACGTCAACCTGAATTTTGAGTCAGATTGCTCAGCCCATGAAACCTGCTACTCATTAGAAATTCAGTGGGGTGAATGACACTTTTGAAAGGTGCCTGGCATTCATCCCAGGGACTGAATAACAGTGGACTTTGGGTATCCATCAGGGATTGGGTATAAGACTCCTGTATATCCCCAAATCTGTGGATGTTCTGATATAAAATGGTACAATATTTGCATACAACCTATGCACACCCTCCTGCACACTTCAGTCAGCTGTGTCCACCCTTTTGGCTGGCCTGGCCCACACTGACTGAAGAGGAAACATCTTGGGCCACATATAAAATATATAATGTAGTTTTTTAGTCCCCTTTCTGTTGCTGAGACAAAATGCCTGACACTCAAAGCGTGACGAAACAGCCGTGAGTCCACCCCAGAGCAGCTGGTTTGGTTGGGTGACACCCAGACCCTGAGGGAAACTGAGCCTGGAGCGGAGCCTTGGTGGTGTCTGCATTCTCAGTGTGGTCACCTGCAAGGCTGTCTCCAACCCTGCTTGCCTTTTCTGTGGTTTGGTTGTAGGACCCAGTAAATCCCTCTTTAGCTGGGATTTCTACCACTTTCAGCCACAAGAGTCTTGGCTAATTCAGGTAGAACTCGATTGTATTAAATCTTGTAAAAAATAGCATGAGAATGAAAAGTGTTTGAAGGCTGTATTCTGAGCAGGAAGGATGAGGCAGGGATGAGCCTACAACCTGGGGGAGAGGGCACGACACCATCTGATCCTCGAGGAACAGCAAAACAGGGCACATTATCCTTGGCTTTTACTTCCTGAAGCAGTATCTTCTTCAGACTGGAAAGGTGAAAATAAACGTGACTGACAGGGAAGTGGAACCCAGAAGTGAGGAGACAGAATAACGAGCCAGCAGCACTGGAACCAGCTTGTTCCTGAGCCTGTGCAGCCACGGGAGGGGGCAGCCATGTTTCCATGCATTTGGGGCACACGTGCATTCATAGGAATCACGACTGGGACGACATGTAAAGTCAGATGAGTGGTAGAGTGACTTTCAGGTGCGAGTGGGGATCCAGAGTGGAGTTCTTAGACCTTCTAAAGGGAATGCCACACCGCAATTTTGGCAAGGAATTCTGGAGAGCCCTTCATAAAGTGTGTGCAGCCAAACCAGGGGTCTTAGACAACCCAACATGGAGAAGGGAGAGCATTGGTCGATGCCTTGTGAGTAGTGAGAGGCAGTGATAAGCGAATGACTTTGTGTTGGACAGGATATGATGGAGGTGGCCATGAGCCATCTGTGTGGGCTGCCCAGGTGGAATCTGGAGCTGGAGCTTGGATCTGGAGCTCAGAGCAAGCAGCTCTGGGAGTCAGAGCAGGAAGGGAGTAGCCAGAGAGTGATGGAGACCCCTGGGGATCCGAAGCACAGGGAAAAGGGAACAGGCTCAGAGCCAGAACCTTCAGGGTGACATCACTTAGATGGAAAAAGCAGAGGAGAGGGAGAGAAAAAGAGAAGAATTCAGACGGTAGGAAGAAGGGGGTGGTTTGGAATAGAACAGCTCGAAAGAAGGAGGTAGGCAGGATTCAGAGTGTCAAACGCCAAGGAAGATGGGGTAAAGAAGAAAGCCCGTCCTTACCTGTGGGTGAGGGTGGCAATGTGGATCTTCAGGAATCTGCCTCTGTGAACAGGACATAAAAGTAGAGTGGGAAGAGAAGGCGGGTGGTGAGGAGGAGCATCTTTCCTGTCCCTCCCGTCTCACCTCTTACAGCTCTCCAATTCTTTCTCCTTTTTTTCTTTTTGAGACAGGGTCTTACTGTGTAATTCGAGCTGGCCTTGTAGCCTAGGCCCGCCTGGAATTCATTGCAAACCAGGGGTGCGCCAGGAGTTTTGGGGTCACACGTGTGCTCCACCACGCCCGGCTTCCAATAGTTTCATCACAGGAGTCCTTGTCACTGTGTCTTCCTATGCCCCCTCTGGCTGCCGCACCACCAGGCTCCTCTTCCAACCAGGCTCCGCCCTTGGAGGCCTCAGGAAGCCTGTGGAGCCCCCCAGCTGGCTGTTTTAGTTGGAGAGAAGCTGACTTTGGAGTTAAAACAGTAGAACCTGAGGTTCTCCATGGCCTAGAATTACAGGTGTCCCTCATGCTGGAAATGCCCCTTGGGAAGCAGAGGTGTTGGGAGGAGGTAGGCTCTAACTCACACAGCTGATCAAAGAGGAGGTTGACCGAGGTTCCACCATCTCCTCAGTGTGGCTCAGAACTTGCCATTGGTGTTGACATCCAAGCCAGCAGCAGGCTGTGTGCTCAGGCAGCAGTCCCTGGAAGGGTCCCAGCCATGGCTGGAGAAGAGGGACTCAGGACAGGCCTGGAAGTGGTGTCTAGGACATCACTCATGCTACCTCCTGTTGGTCAACATTGAGTCTAGCGGCCTCCTTGCAGGAGAAACTGGCAGCGTAGTTTAGCTGAGTCACAGAAGGAAAAACAGCCAGTCTCTGGCTGACACAGCATTCAAGATCTTGCAACACTGGACGCTGCTCACTTTCCCTGACCCCTTTGTCCCGCAATATGACTTGATGTAAGACATAGGAGTGTATCTCTGAGAATTCCTCTTATACAAGACTGTTCCTTCTCCTGACTCCTACCTACTTCTTGGAAGCCCACTCATGTTATATGCTAACCAAGGGTGCGCCACGTCTTCCCCAGAGCCTTTCTCTGAGTGGCAGTGATTTCTTTCCTTCCTTGTGTAATTTGCTGGCCCCAGATCCCAACTCTGGCGGCCTCCTGCTTCTGTGATAGTTATAACAGCTACACAGATTCTCATGTCGTTTGGCCGACGTAGAATGCAAACTCATTCAGAGTAGAGTTAGGTAATAATTACCTCCACTCACTGTGTAATTATGCTAACTATGGGTTCTACCATCCCAAGTCAGGATGTGTGCCTGAGAAGTCTTAGAGTGTGTACAAGGGTATCCAGTGGATACAAGACTGGATATTGGCCGTCTTCAGGGGCATTGGGAAGGGATCCTGGAGACACAGAAGAAACTCAATGAATGAATAATGTTGGTCCGAATCACTTAGTATTTTATTACTGTTATCACTTAGTAATTCAGAGAGAGACAGAGAGAGAGATAGAGAGAGAGAAGAAACTTCTAGGGGCTGGCTGGAGACATTTCCCAGGGCACAGATTTTCCCAGCTCAATTCCTTGCATCTTAAGTCTTCTCAGCCAAACAGAAATGCCTTGGCTTATTGGAGAGGTACAAAAATGTGATGAAGCAGAAACATGATGTTTCTTGCTTGGCATTTTGTTCTCGTATGTGACCATTTCAATCGGAGTGCCACAGATGACGTTCCTGTGTCCTGAGATGATTTGAAGATGAGCAGTTTTTATTTGGTGTCTGTTATGGTTCATTCAGCAACTGGAAGCCTGTTTACAGCTCTGTGGCTGAGTGCCTGGGAACTGTCTGTGACTTATTTTGTCAACAAGTCAACCGGGAATGACTGACTGGCTTTGGGTTCTGCTTATTGCGTGTGTGTCTGAATCCCCATTATGAGGCGTTAATAGGAGGAAGACATTATTTTAATAGCAAAAATGTTTGTGTCTCTTTGTTCCTTTCAGGCCTGGGATTTATTGGGATTCATCTCAGTCAAAGCAAAAAGGAGCAAATGCAAAAGCTGCCATGGCACCAGAGCGCAGATGCTGTGGCAGTGGCTGGGCCTCCTGGAGCTGGGCCCCCAGCGGGAAACAGCCCTGTCTCCTGCTGGCTGGTCTTGCTTCTGCAGGCCCCGGAGAGCCTGGAGTGGGGCCCAACTTGCTGAGGGTTCAGTGGATATTTCTTACAGAACCCTCCCTCCGGCCATCCTCTGTTTATCCTTTCCTGAATCTCTGTCCAAATGGCAGAAGGTCCAGAGTCATACCTGCGTGCATCTGTGCAGATTCTGGGTCTTTTTTCCTGAATGCTTCTCCTCTCTTCAGCTTGTCTGACCCAGCTGGAATCTAGAACACCCTCTAATCCTCTCTAAGGGAGGGAATACCTTTGCTTTTTTTTTTTTTTATGACTTCAACCAATTACAAACTCTAAGTTTTGATTCATCTTTTGGACATGTAGTTGCTGCTGCTGCTTCTGGCCATCTCCCAGCTACGAGAGCCGGTTTGCATGTTCACCCCTGCTGAGCCCAGAGGTCCAGCTCTCCGCTCATGCTGCCTGGGTCTGCTGAGCTTCTCAAGCTCCACTGTATGACAGGAAGATTTTAGTCCTTGGCTCTAGGCCTGCAAGGCCATGGAACAGTCAAGCCTTGGAAGACTGTGTGCTGGGTGTCAAGTGCGCGCAGACTGAGTGCAAAGCTCAGAATGCAGACTCTTGAGGATGGTTGAGGGGGCCTGTGTGTCTTGGTCTTGGGGAGCCTGGGTGCTCCTGGTCCTCTCCTGGTGTCCTGTGTCCACCTTAGTGGGTGTGCAGAGCTTCATAGTTCCATGATTCGCCTTGGCACAAGCTCCTGGAGGAGGCCCAGCTGAGGCCTGAGGGAAGCAGCGACATTTGAGGACTTTATAGGGGGGAGGGCTGTCCTCTGCTGGGCTGGGCTGCAGGAGCAGGGATATTACGATGTATGTCTAGGTGTCTGACCACAGCCTTATGCAGTCACAGGTGGGGCTTTTGCCAGTGACGGCATCATGGGTGTGTGATACTGGATCGTAGGCGTGTGGTACTGGATTAATCCACTGGCTGGGTTGGCCTAGTTCTGGGTGTGGGTGATAGACTTACTGAAGAGGGAAGACCCACCTTGGGTGTGGGGGGCACCAACCATAAAGGGAAAGAAGGAGGACTCACAGCTTCCGGCCTGCCCTGCCCTGGACTGTTTCTCCTCTGCCATGCTGCCTTGCTTTGGATCCAGCCAACAGAAGACTAAAACTTCTACAGACTGAGAGCCAATATAAACCTCTCCTCCTTTCACTCGTGGGTGTTGGGTGTTTTGTCCCAGCAATGAAAAAGTAGCCAAAACAAGGGTGAAGGGCTCACAGCAAGGGGTCCAGGCCTGAGTAAGTTGGGAGGAAGATTGGGCATCCACAAATGACCTTGAGTGGTGTCACAGCTCACACCTAAGTGCCCTCCCAAAGCCTCATGTGCTCCGTCAGGGCTTGGGACATGATTGGGCTTCAGCGGTGTGACAGCTAAATGTAACATGAGGAGGTGGGGCCTGGTTGAAAGAGACAGTCCCTGGGAGTGTGGTCCGGAAGGGTTTCTCGCCCTCTTTGGCTCCTCCCTGCCCTCCCCACTTCCTGTGTGCCGTGCTTTGAGCAGCCTCCTCTACCAGACCCTCTGCCATGCCTTTCTGCCTTGGAAATAGCTATGTGCTGAAATGTGAACCCAAATAAACCCTTCCTCTTTTAAGCTGTGGATGTCATGTGCTGTATCTCAGGGAGGGGGAAAGTGACACACACAGCACCACTGTGAGTGTGGTCACAACCACTCGGCTTGGCCTCAGGCCGCACGAACTCTCAGTGGTGAGAGTGTATACAGTGTATACCTGTACAATGGTATACAAAGGCAAACGTTTCTTCAATCTGGGGCTCTCCCCCTTCTCTCTCTCTCTCTCTCTCTCTTTTCTTTCTTTCTTTTACCCTTCCTCCCTTCCTTCCTTCCTTCCTTCCTTCCTTCCTTCCTTCCTTCCTTCCTTCCCTCCCTCCCTCCCTCCCTCCCTCCCTCCCTCCTTCCTTCCTCCCTTCCTTCCTTGTTTCCTTCCTTCCTTTTTCTCTCTCTCCTTCCCTCCCTCCCTCCCTCCCTTCCTTGCTTGTACAAGTCTCAGCCTCCTTGGCTAAGAACAGGGATTGGGTGTGGGCTGGGGAGGGGGAGAAGCTGCGGCCGGCTGGAGACGTGGACACTGAGCTGGAGCTGTCAGGGCGGGAGGACAGGGCTTGCTGAGAGTCTGTGGGCTCGGCTTCCCTCCTGTGCCTCCTAGTGAGGTCTGGCTGCTTCCCCGCCAGCTCTTCTGACACAGCTGGGGCTCACCCGGAGGTGGGGGCTCACCCAGGACCGAGATGGAGTGTCCATGCAGGGTAGGTGTGGGGCAGTGGGTGGGATTGGCACAAGGTGCCCAGCACATGGGAAAAGACCAGACGAAAGGCAGCTGGCAGGAGTGTCCTGGGAGACACTGTTCCTCGGCAGGGCTATTTATAAAGCTGGGCACAGCCTGTTCTGCTTCCTGGGCTGCATCCTCTCAGGCACAGTGCGACCCAGAGCCCCAGGCTCCATGACAGCCTAGCAGGGCTGGGGTCATCAAGTCCCTTGTCCTGGCCCTGGCCTGAGAGCTGCAGGATCTGATAAACAGATCTGAGAGTCACTGTGTCGGTGGCCAGGCTTTCTTTGGTGTCAGAAAGGGGGGATGGGATGTGGTGGACGCAGAGTTCACTTCTTCCTCTCATTTGCCAAGGACATTATCCTGAACAAGAGCACGTCTGCAGCACAGACAGAGAAGCGAGGAGAAGAACTGTCTTACTGTCAGTGAGGTCATAGCTACGGAGGGTAGTGCAGGCTGCGCAAGAGGCAACCCTAAAAACAGTGGCTTTGGAAAACAAACTGGAAAACAACACTAAAAATGAGAGAGAGAGAGAGAAAGAATAAAAGAGAAAGAGAGGAAGAGAGAGACAGAGAATGAATAATGGCCTGATCAGAAGAAACCAGGAAGCATAGCAGAGTGGGTGGTGGCCTAGGTTGGAAGGCTTGGATTTTGCCCCATTGTTGCCTCTTACTAGCTACGTGTCCAGGGCCGCATGCTTACCCTCCCTGAGCCTCAGGTTTCCTGTCCATTGTCCGGTCTGATCGTCCCTGTACTGCTAGCCTCAGGCGGTGCCCTAGTCTATCATGGTAGCCATGTAGATCTGCTCCTTCCTTTCTGGCCATGTGCGCAGTTCTGCTTCCAGTACACAGGTCCCCCGCATCTCCCCCATTGTGCCTGTCCATGTCGTGCTGTCTCTGTCTCTTCAGACTGCTATTTGGGCTAGGACCAGGGTGAACCGGAGAACATGTCAGCCAGATCTTGGCATTCCTGGGCTGTCCTTGGGGTCCACATTTACTCCCTGCCTCCTTGCCTGCCTGCCCCAGCCATTCTGGCTTCCCTCTCACTCCATGAGCACAACAGCCTTGCTTCCACCTCAGGGCCTTTGCACTTCCTGTTTCCTCTCACTGTGTTGTTCTTTTCCTATTCAGCTGACTTGGTCTTCCTCACATGTGAGGAAGTGGTAAAACCCACTTCCTGCCCTGTAGGACCCCATCTTAGAGTCTAGTTTAACAATACTAACACCATATATGGATTTGTTTCGATTCATATTTGCCTACCCTAACATTTTTCACCCTTTGGCTTTCCATCTTTGCCTGTCTCTGCTTACTGAGTTTCTCTTGTAAATAACACATACATGGATTTAAAAGAATTCAATGTGTTTACTTACTTTACAGGTAAATTTCATCCAAATATATTTATTTTAGTGATCTATTTGGATTGGTTTTGACTTTCCTTGTCTAAAGTTCTGTTTCTTATTAATCTTCCCTTGCTTTTCAAAAAAGTGGAGATGAATAACCTTCTCAATGAGACAAGAACTTTAGCTGTCTCTCGTGCCCTTGGCCTCTTTTGAAGATGCTGGGCTCCTCAGTTGTTTTGTTGATGTGGCCTCTAAGCTTGTTTTCCTGTAGGGCAGTGGTTTGTCCTCAGGTTCCAAAGAAATACAAATGGTCAACAGTATGTGGGAAAATGCTCAGCATCTTGGCATTAGAGAAGTGCAAAGCACAACACTGAGAGTCCACCTTCCTCCAGAAAGACGGCTATAATCAAGAACTTGAAAACAAACAAATGCTGGCAAGGTTGGGAGAAAGGAACATTTCCACACTGCTGGTGGGAATGTGAACTAGTACCACCACCGTGGAAGTCAGTATGGCCATGCCTCAAAACACTAAAAATAGAAATTTCACTTGCCCAGCTAGATCTCTTCTGTGGATCTTCCTGAAAGAGTTGAAGACATTGTATTAAGGAGGTATGTGCAGAAAGTGTTACAAGCATACCATGTTTATAGCAGCACAGCTCACAGCAGCTAAACTGGAAGCAGCCTATATTCCCATTCACAGGTGAGTGGGTGAAAATGTATTTCCACACAGTAGTGTAGTGCTCAGCCATAAAGCAGGATAAATTTGAGTCACTGGTGGAAAAATGGATGCACCTAATGCTAGGTTAAATAAGTCATACACAAAGGAGTAAACGTTACATGTTCTCTCTTATGTGAGAAACCCAAAATATAAATAATTTAAAGATGATGGGACAAGGAAATAGACTATGTGAAGACGGGAAGGGTTTGGGGATGGGAGTAGGCAGGAGGGCAGGAAGAGAAATAAAAGGGATCAAAATGTAATATGCATATGTACCACATTCCCCACCATTACTATACCTGTATTTATTCATATATTTAGTATATAAAGATGTAGTAAGAGGTCAAGGAAGACCGGGTGGTTATGAGGTCACAGGCAGGAGGGCGTGGCTACATGGAGCTCAGGGCAGAGGCCTGGACAAGGAAGCTCAGGGGAGGGTGGTGCTACAGGGAGCTCAGGTTTAGGGTGTGGCTACAGGATGCTGGGGGTGCAGGGCGTGGTCACAGGACTCGGAAGAGGGCGTGGCTTAGGGAGCTGGGGGCTGGGCTACAGGGAGCTGGGGGAGGAGGGCGTGGCTAGCCCTCAGTTGCTGAGCTCCTAGTTCTGAAAAACAACTGAAGTCAGGGCTTGACTTTTGCTCTGGAGGGAGAGGCAGAATTGGGAGATGCTCTTAGAATGTAATTCCTCAACCCTACGTAGGGAGTTGGAGGAGGAGGGAGGAGGAGGAAATGCTGAGGGTGTTCAGTCTTTGCCAATAATTTTTTCATCTCCTCCTCTAGGATGAACTTCTGCAAGACCAGAAGCTTGGCGGTACGCGTCGAACCTTGACCGTTCTTTCTGGCTTTATCCTTTTATAGCCATTTTGCCCCAAGCCGAAGACGCCTCATGCACCAGACTCCCATCCATGAAAGCATCCCGTTCGCTCCAGGCTTTCTTCAGTGGCTTGGTGCATTATTCTCTCAGTTCCTGGTTTCCCTTCGGGAAAAGAGCCTGCCCAGGATGCTGTTAGCCTCTTGGAATAAATCCCACAGCTCTCTCCGTGTGGACTGCGCCTTCTTCCGCTGCCACCCTTCTGTCCAGTCAGATTGGCCTTTTCGAGAGCTCATCTACAACTTTGAACTACCACCCTTCTGGTTTCCCAGACTCGGTTGCCTGTTTTTCCCCTCCACTTCTTTGTAACCTGAAAAAGTACATTCTCTTCCAACTCCTGACTTCTCCTGGAGAGCTTGTCCAGAAGCACAGCCCTCCTCGATCTAGCGCATCGCAACCTGACCCAGATCGCGCCCCTTTGATTTAGGAACAAAGTCTATGGAGCTTGACAGCCCGCTCCTTCCCGTGGTAGCTGCTCTCACCACAGTCTCCGAACAACGGCCTTAGTCCTTCTGACCTTTCAGAATTGGGGGAAGAACTATGTTCTTCCCAGTGTGGGTTTTATAGGGTTCAGACTCGGGGATGCAGAACACAGTGGAAGGCAAGGATGAGATAGGAGTTTAAAGGAGAGGAAAAACGAAAGTTTGAGAAATTGATGGTGAGACTCCACCAGCCTGCTTCTCCGACCCTCTGCTTTAAGCACTGGAAGTCAGGGACACCACTCCTGCCCAAGCGGATGGAAAATTCATCCTTGGAGGAACTGGAAGTGCTCAGAGAAAACACTTTTAGAAAAGTCAGCATCCTACCGCAGGACCATTTCCTGAAACTGACCAGTTCAACAAGTTCCACCTGTGCTTCTGGGATGGCTAGTCGATCTTAAAACTTTCGTATTAGTTAGTTAAAGACGGGCCATTAGCTACAGATTACCACACATCCAAGCACAGGTCTCACCATGAGAAGCTGAAAGGATCATCTTTGCACACACACACCATACACACACACACCATACACACACACACCATACACACAGACACACCATACACACAGACACCACACACACATACACACACCATACACACACACACACACACACACACACACACACGGAGAAAAAGGAAATATAATTACAATAATACCCTTGGCTAAAAGGAATGACCTAAGAATAGGAAAGAACTCATGGAAATTAAGAATATTGAAGCTGAAGCAAAAGTTACAGAAAGACCTGGAAGACACAGACTTTCTTCTAGAGTATAAGAAACTGAAAGATACGAAAAGTACAATAGATGTCAAAGGGAAAGAAACTGCTCAGAAGGAAAGAGCAACTGGGATGGGGGAAGGAGAAAAGAATGAAAGGATATATATGCATATATGTGTAGTATGTATATGATAGTATATATATGATGTAAAGGTATGGTAGCTAAGATAATGGCACTACTAATTTCTATTAGTTTATTGAAAGGAACAGTTAGTGTGTATATTGTGTGATCAATTTTGCATTCTTAGACAATCTGAGCAACTCCTTTGAAGATAACAATATGCAATATAATAACCATTGTTAATTTCCTATCATCTGTATCATTCTGTATCATTTTTTTCTTATCTGTAAAATAAAATTTCAAAGAGAAAGTAGAACAAGACAAAAAGAGATAAGTGAGCAAGTCAGGGGGTGTATTTAGGAGGTTTGATATTTTTCTTGAGTTCTAAGAAAAGAGAACAGAGACAATGGGAAGAATTTTTAGATAAATCATACATGAACACTTCCTAGAACTGAGAGACACAGAATTTCCAGCTCGAGTATTCCCCAAAGAAACTAACTTAGTGAAAAATGTGGGTAAAACTGTCAAGAGGGATAAAAAAGGGCCACAAAGTTTCAATAATTAAGATTGCATCAGAGTTTTTAGTAGCAATGTTACATATTAGACAATAATAGAATAGTATATCTAAAAACCTGCAGAAAAATAATTTCAGTAAATGCAGGCCTCTAAAGTGATCACACCAGAGTGCATGCAAAATAGGCAAACCTGACCTGCTCTCTTGTAGGTGTAAAGCATGCTGTCCCATCTGAGCATGGTGGTACATGGCTGTAGTCCCAGCACTCAGAAGGCTGAAGCAGGAGAATTGCCTTGCGTTTGAGGCCAGCCTGGGCTCATAATTGAGTTCAAGGCCAGTGTGCACTACATAGTCAGACCCAGTCTCAAAAAACAAAGCAAAACAACAAAAAGAAGGCTGTCCCAAATGGCATCTTATATTTTTAAAATCACCTTCCTTGGGATGTAATTTACAAACAATAAATTCACTAATTTCTATACTGCAAGTCTACTATTTGATTAGTTTTTATTTTATTTTATTTTTTGTCTTTTTGAGTCAGGGCCTTGCTATGCAGTTCAGGCTGGTCTTGAACTCACTTTGTAGTCCAGGTTGCCCTCAAACTCACAAAGATCCTCCTGCCTCAGCCTCCTGAGTGCTAGGATTACAGGTGTGTGCCACCATGCCTGGCTATTTGCTGTTTTTTGACCAGTGCTAGAGCTGGTCAAAACCCTAGCTTAAGTCAACTAGAGCAGATTTAAAACCCTCAGGAAACATTCTACAAAATCTGGAGACACTTAGGCCATCACACTGGGGGGGCGGGGGATGCCATCCTCAGACTAGAGGCCTGGGCTGCTGCTGAACATCCAACCATGCACAGAACGGTCTCGCACTGCAAAGAACTGTCCTGTCCAGGTTGCTGACAGTACCAAGCTCAAAAATTCCTGATTTTGAAAAGATATAGTGTCTTGGTTACTTTTCTCTCATTGCTGAGACAAAATACCCAACACTCAAAGTGAAGGAAGGAAAGGTTTATTTAGCTTACAGTTTGTGGAGGTTTCAGTCCATACTTGGATGGTTCTGAGGCAGAGTGGCACATGGCAGAGGGCAAACGTCATGGCAGCAGAGCACAGCAAAAACAACCAGAGCAAAAGGGAGGAATGGCTGCAAGCAGCCTCCTTTCTTCCCTTACGTTGTAAACAGCCTACCCCCACCCAGGGGGCGTGTAGCTCTCACAGTCTCCATGCTCTCCTCTTCCACAGGCTCAGAATGTGTACAAAGTAAGCACCCTGGCTTCCTGCTGAGTCACATAGTTAACCTTTCAAACTTCCCAAATTAAGGCAATAAACAACATCCCAGAAAGGTAAAGGCATGTCCTTTTCACCCCAAGATCTACAACTGCTGAGTTACTCAGCTAAACCTCCAGACTCCCCAAGTTGACACAATGTATCAACTGTAACATATAGCCTTGTAACTACCACTGTAGTTGTGCATGATACAGAAAGCTACAACTATCCAAAAATGTTCCATGGGCTCCTTTTCACGGGGTTTAGCTACCACTCCCTAAACTTCCTGTCTGCTAGCAACTACCTGTGTGCTTTCTACTGTTGTAATTTTGCTCTTCCTTGACTCCATATGTGTAGAATCATGTAGTGTACAGTCTTCTGTGCCTGGCTTCTTTCATTTTTGTGGTTCATCCAAGCTGATGCAGATATCTGTATTTCACTTTTTGTTTATTGCTTTGTAGAATTTTATTGCATGACTGTGTTATAGCTTGCTCATTTATTCACCTGTTGAAGGAAATTCAAGTAAATTGTTTCTAGTTTAGGGGAATTAAGGAGAGAGCTGCTGTGAATGTCTGAGAGTATGACTGTATATCCACATGTTTTAATTTCCTTTGGTTAAATGTATAGGAGTAGAGGTCCTGGATCATATAGTAACTATGTCTAATGTTACAAGAAACTGCAAGTGTTCTTCAAAATAATCACACCATCCAAAATTTGAGTTCTGTTTTTTTTTTTTTTCCCAGTACTTGGTCTTACCACTTTTTAAAATGTTAGCCAGTATATTAAGTTCACTTTGTGTTGCTGTAGCAAGATGCCTGGTACTGGGTATTGTATAAAGAAAAGAGGTTTATTTGGTTCATGATTCTGGTTTCGGCAAATTCCAAACAGCATGGCATTAGTGTTCTGGTGAGGGCCCTCTGGCTGAGTCACAATACGGTGGCGAAGTGGAATGGGAAGCAGCCATAAGCAGAAGGCACCAAGTGTATGAGGTGGCTTCTTTTTATAAAAACAAGCTCTGGAGAGAACTGTTCTGCTTCCTTTCAAAGGCCACATTCCCCGACCCAAGTGATTCTTGCAAGGCTCCGCCTCATAATGGTGCCACCAGCTGAAGACCCCCACACTGAGTGGCGAGCTTCCAGTGCAGGAAACCCGGGGGCACAAACTCGAACACGGCGGCAAATGGAGTGAATGCATGTGATATCATGTTGTATCTGTAATTTACTTTCCTGTGATGAATAATTTGTTGAGCGTCTTTTTATGAACTTTTAAACTTTTGTAAACTCTTTTTTTGGATAGTTTCTGTTTATATCTTACCCCCATTAAAGTGAGATTGCTTATGTTTAATTATTGAATTGTACAAATTTAATTATATATTGTGGCTCTATGTTTTTTTCTTAGATGTACATATTGCAAATATTTTCTCCTAGTTCACAGATTGCCTTATTTTCTTAACATTGTCTTCAGACATTGATAAAGTTCCATGTATTGGTTTTTCTTTTATGATTACTAAGGACTTTGCTACCTCAGGACTGCATATACTTCCTCCTGGAAGTTTTATTTTTTATATTTAGGACTATTAGTTAACATGTGTATGGTTTAAGGAAAACTTATTCAGCTAGTTGGTTGTTTCACCACCATTTGTTTGAAAAGCCTGCTGTTGGGCCATTGAATTACCTTGTGTTTTTGGAGGCAAATTAATCGAACATTTATGTATGTGGGTTTACATTTAGACTCACTGACCTGTTCCATTGATCTGTGTGTCTGTTCTTATATGAACAGCTCATTATCTTAAATTTTCATTTTTTAAGTTTACAAAACGGAACTATTCTAAGTCCTTTGAGATTCTGTATAAATTTTAGAATTAGTTTGTCAATTTTTAAGAGAAAGATGCTTATGTGGAGTATGTTAGGTCAGTGTGGGGACAACTGACATCACTACTGAGTGTCTGTTTCTATGAATATGACATATTTATCCATTTGTCTGGTTTTGTGTGCACTCTTTGGATTTATTCCTGCTATGTGTTGTAGTTTCCAGCAAACACATCTCGATCTGATTTCATTGAGTTCTTAAGTATTTCAGATACATCATGTAATTTGTATTGTAAATATAAAGGTAAAAACTGTTTTTTCTAGGGTTTTCTTTGTTGCTGGCATATACAAATATGACTGATTTTTAAATGTGGACTTGGTATGTTATGACTTCGTCAAATTTACTTAGTAGTTCTAGTAATTGCTGTTGTCACATTTTCCTTAGGATTTTCTGTGTAGACCATCACAACTGTGAATAAATGCATTTTCCCTTTCCAGTTTGTATGGGTTTTACCGCAGTGACTAGGACTTCAGGGCAGCGAGGAGGAGCGGTGGAAGTGAGTGTTCCTGCTCTTGGGGGAGACGGAGGCCTCTGCTTTTCCCCGGCAGGCACGCCCTTGCAGTGCTTTTGTTGGCTGTGTGTTCTGTGGGTATCCTTTATCAGTTTGTGGGTGTTTCATTTTCACTGAGATCTCTTATCTCAGTGAGAGCTCAGCTTCATCAAATGCTTTTTCTGCTTTCATGCAGATCATAGTTATTTTATTTTATATGGTAAATTACATGGATTAAATTTCAAATGTTGAGCTACCCTTGAATTATTAGCATAAGTCTCATTTGGTTGTGGCATAGTACCCTTTTGAAATATTCCTTTCTCTTTTTAAAGTTTTTTTTTTTTGTGACAGGATCTCTCTGTGTAGTCCGACTGGCCTTGAACTCACTATGAAACCCAGGCTAGCCTTGAACTTGCAGTGATCCTCATGTTTCAGCCTCCCGAGTGCAGGGATTACAGTCATGCATCACCTTGCCTGGCACCCTTTTGAAGTATTGTTTGATTTGCTTTGCTAATATTTTATAAGGATGTACCCCTTTATATTCATGAGAGATATAAATAATAGTTTTGTTTTTTTTGAGACGGGGTCTCACCATGCATTCCTGGCTTGAACTCATTATTCAGTCCACACCGGTCTTGAACTGGGGTGATGCTCCTGTGCGAGGCTCTCAATGCTAGGACTACAGGTGGGCAGCACCATGCCTGGCTATTTCTCTCTCACATCTTAAGGATCATACTGTTCTTGTAAAATAAGATGGGATACATTTTTCCTTCTTTATTGTCTGAAAGTGTTTGTGTAGGACAGGTGTTATCTTTTCCTTCACTATTTGGTAGAATTCATCAGGGAAACCAATCTAGATCTGAAGTTTTATTTCTAGGGGAGATTTTAAATTAAATTGAATTTATTTAATAGGTACAGGTTTATTCACGCTTTATATTCCTTCTTGTGCCAGTTTTGGCAATCAGTATCTTTGAAGGAATGTGGCCAACTATGTAACTCATCAGATTTATTGTTGTACAGTTTTTCATATTATTTTTAAATGTTTACAGGATATGTAGCAATATTCCCTCTTTCATTCCTGGTATTGAGAATTTGTGTCTTCTGTTCAGCTTAGTTAGAATCTAATTGATTTTATTAATTTTCTCAAAGAAATAGCTGCTGTTTCCACTATTGTTTTCTATTTCCAGTTTCAATATTTTTTTACACGAGGACAGAGCAGTAATAGTTTACCCTTTGTCTCAGCTGTGCACAATATCAGTCATAATTTGCAAAAACACCAATTCAAAAATACACAGCTAAAAATCATGTACTTAATTTGAATTATTGAGAAGTGAAGGATGGGGGGAGTTTATGAAAACTGTATCCTCATCTTCATAATAAGAAATCAAAAATTCACTAAAATCATTAATCAACAAATTGCAGTGTGAACATATTTTAAAATAGGAGAGTACTGGAAAGCTAAAGGAATCAAAAGACGGTGTTCAGGGAGTGAAACTGGGGATTTAGAGGGAGACAGCTATTTTTTGTTGCAATTTTTTGGGGGCTGATGATTTGACTTTTAAAAAATTGTATGTATTATGTTAATAAAATAACGATTAATTTAATACATCAATATTAGAACAGGAAAAGGCACAGATAGCAAACAAGTTTGGAGGAGTTACTGCCCTTCAGCTGGTGCCCTGGGTAAGGAGGTCAGTGAATCAGGGAGGTGGTCAGGGCAGGGCACAGACTTTTCTCCAGGGACAAGGCCTGGACTCTGAACATTGTTAGAAGGTTCTTTTTATTTGCACCTAGTTAAAACACTTCTGAATTTGTTCTTATTCTGATGGAATGAGTCTGTGGGGAGCCACTCAGATTGCTTCACAGCTCAGGGGTGTCTAAGGACACCTGAGGACATGACCCTGCCTATCTAGTGCAGGAGTACACTGGGATACAGTTATAAAACCATGACTTAGCACAGAGAAACACCCACAACCTGGTTATGGCACTACATAAGAATGTAAATATGAGATAACAACCTGTATAAGAATTATACAATATAGACGCAGTGGCCTTTTGCTCTACTCTGCTCCATGCTGCCTGCTGTTGTTGCTGATGTCTTGCACGTGTGTATTCTTTAACCTTGGGACCTCAATCTCAAAAATCTCCCTTGGGTTCCCTGAATGGGCAGATAGAATCATTATAAAGTGAAATTATAAAACACATTTCTTCCCAAAGTTGTTGGAACGGGAACTAGTGAGACAGGAGTTCAGATTTTATTAGGTATTAAGGACTGCAGCCTCAAAATGAAATTGAGACACCTAAAATGGAGTCTTTTGAGGCACTGTCCTCCAGAGATTTTACAAAATCATCTACCAGGTATCCCTTGGCCATCTGGGACCTCCAGAGGTGTGATAGGGCAGCCCATTGCTTCATGGATGGGCCTTGCACAGGAATTGTGTGAGCACGGCATCAATTGGACCCTAATAAACATGTAGTTGGGTGTAGGGTAGAGATTATGTTGCTTACACAATGGCCTGACCTCCCTTCTAGCATCCTTAAAAACCCCTAGACAAAGGGCCCTGTGGGACTCCTACTCAGAGCCCCTCCTGGTAGTGGGAGCTTTCCTTCCTTGCTTTCATATCCTTTAAATAAATTTGCTTGTACTCTACCTTCTCGGTCTGCAGTTTCATTCTTTGTCATATGGGAAATGACCCCAGTGTTCTGGTAACCTTATGATCACCACATAAATATGTCTTTAATGTGTAGATGGCTATAGTTTTCATGGAGAATTTTCACATGCATTGCTTAATCATCATCACTTTAGACCTGCAAGTCTAGTAGTATTATAGGCAGTATCTTTTCTTTGTAGCTGCATTTCAGTTAAAAGATGGTCAAAGTCACATTTGGTGGTACTTGCCTGGAATTGGAGGTGGATTCTAAGCTCATTACTTCCACTAATAACTCCATAGCATGCATTTTCAAATCACAAAACAACTTTAAACATATTGACTTACTTATCTGTATATCTTCATAGCTATAATCTGATTACTTGAGTGGTAGGTATTATCAACTTTGCTTTGGGCAATTTGACTATAGACTGTGCTATAATTGCTTCTGTATGACCTTGGGGGCATTAGCTAATTTATCTCAGCCCCTTTTCCCCCACTTGAAACGGGATATTAGTATTTTCTCCAGTTTTGTCCTTAAGAGTTAACATATGTGAAATATTTATGGCAGTATGTACTTGGAAATTAGTATGAACTTAATAGTTGCTTCATATTACACCACTTCTGTTAGCTATATAAATCATTGTGAGATTTTTATAATTCATGGTTGCTTTTTTTTGTACAGGAGAACAGCAACATTGACCCACTATCAAAATGATAGTGAGTTCCCAGTGAAACACTCAATTTAAAAAATGATGAATTAACACTGGGACATTAAAGCTAAACTGAAATTACTTTAAAAATTAATTTACCTTTGAAGGTTACCTTTCTAGTAAAGTGAATCATCAGGCATCATACTATATATACAGATATCTTGCTTTTGTAAAATAGTATGCAGAGAAAAATGTGGATAAATAGATATTGAACAGTTAACACTGATCATGGTGGGAAAGACACTGATATGTTTTATTCATTGTTTTGTTTTAAAGAAGGATCTGATACTATTTTTATTATCTCAAAAAAGAAATGAGTTAAAAATAATTATATGAAAAATAAGCCTTATTGAGATCACAGCCTTACGAGGAAAAGTTTGCACACCCTGCTCCAGAACAGCTACCTGTGATGATTTCTTGCCAAGTGGGTGGAGATCTTTCTGAGTGGACAGGTTTTAGCTCCACATTTGTGGAGCACTTTAATCATGGGATTTGCATCTGATTTCCACGTAGGAGGTGTGTTCCTTGGGGCTGTGAGCCTGCACATCAAAGCATTGCAAGATTATAGAAATGTGTTCACTTTACAGAAGTGATTTTTCTGCTGGTCTTCCCGGTCATGACCTAGGACCTGCCCCAGGCATTGCCGCTGTCAAAGCCACTTTAGTTAATTGTACCTGTATGTAGCACTTGAACAGGGACTCTGACTGTTCTCCCATACCCCAAGATGGCGTCTGAGTTTTGCTTTTCAGTCCTTTCTAAAATTCTTTCTACAGCTATGCTGCACTGAATTCAAAACTTTCTCTCCCTTTCCGGCCCACCTGGACTCATCCAACCTCCCTTCCTCAAGTCCGTGTCACCTTATTTTGCCTCTGTCCTTTCCTTACTGGCTTTCCCTGGCATCACCCTGGAGCTGCAGCGGGTCAGGAGAGCAGTAGCAGCTTTGCTTCCCTCTGCCGCTGGCTCAGAGTCGGTTGTGCATCAGGTGTGCGTGTGTGTGTGTGTGTGTGTGTGTGTGTGTGTGTGTGTGTGTGCATGCAGTTGCAGTGCTTTCAGAGCTCATTGCCTTAGGGATGTAGGTGGATGTTCCTTCTGATGCTGACTGACACGAGTGTGAACAGAAGCCATCCAGGCTCCAAGTCCTCGGTTCACAGCGTGCATTCAGGACACCGAACCTGCCCGCGGGCTGCAGTTTGGCTTTAATCTCAGGAATGCTGGATGCTGCTTGGGTGACAAAGCTGTCACCTGTGTCCCCTCCACATTGACCTCACTGGAGCATTGTTGGAACTCAGCTTTACATCTACATGTCCTTTCTTTTCCTCCATGACCATGACACTCGCTAGGACAGAAACTGTAGAAGTAGTGAAGAAGAACACTTTAGTGATTGCGAAGAGTGCCATGTCCAAGGGGCCGAGAAAAGGACAGGAAACTGTGTCACAGGCCCCGAGATTATCGATGACTCAGGCTCTGAGGTGTGAGCTGCACTCTCTGGTGTGGATGGGGCCAAATACTCTTCCCGAAGCCTTCCAAGTCAAGGTCATAACACAGCTCGCCCATGTGTGGGGCGCTTGGCTCGGTGCAGGGTTGCTTTGAGCACAGTCTCTGAGATAGAGTGGCTCTTGTGGGCAGCCTCTGTGGTAAGATGGGATGTGGCTCAGGCTTTAAGTTTTTAATTAAATTAATTAATTAATTACTTTGGTCCCAGGAATTGAACTCAGGACCATGAGCTAGCAGGAAGGTGCTGTGCTGCTGAGCTATATTCCCTGCCCATGTAAGCTTTTAATTTTAAAATAAAGGCCATATCTAAGAAAAGAGCAATAGTATTATACTGAATAGAGAAAAACTGACAGCTTTTCCTCTAAGCATTGGGAGAGGATAAGAATGTCCACTCTCACTCATTTTACTCTACATTTTACTGGAAGTCCTCCCCACAGTAATGAGGCAAGAGAAGGAAAGAAATGGCAGCCACGGTGGAAAAGAGGAAGCCAAACTGTTGCTGTAGCCACATGACAGCATCTCATGTGTGGAAAACCCCAGAGGCGTCACCAAAAATCTGTTAGAAGTAGCAAATGAATGAATCCAGCAAATCTGTAGGATAAAAAATCAACATACAAAAGTGAGAAGTTTTTGTTTGTTTGTTTTGTGCACGAGAGTGAATTATCTGAACTCTAATCATGAAAGGAATCTCATTTACAAGAGCCACAAAAAACAAACTAAAGAATCTTAGGAGTAAATTTAAATAAAGAAGTGAAAAATCTATATAGTGAAAACTATAAAATATTAATGTAGCAAATTGGAGATGATCACACACAAAGGAAGGACATTCTATATTCATGGATTTAAAAAGTTAACATTGTTATAATGTACATTTTACTCAAAATATCCCACAGATTCAAAGCAATCCCTATAAAATATCAATGACATTCTCCACAGGGCTAGAAAATAATCCTAACATTTATAATTACAAAAAACTCAGAGTTGTGAAACCCATCTTGAGCAAAAACTGCAAAGTAGGAAGCATTATACTACCTGATGTCAAAATATACTATAAAACTATAGTAATCAAAACAGCATAGTATTTCCATAAAAATACATACATAAATTAATGGAACAGAATAGAGAACCTAGAAGTAAACTCATGCATCTAAGCCAACTTGTTTTGGACAAAGGTGCTAAAGAACATCTAGTAGTTCAGAAAAGACTGTCTTTTCAATAAGTGATGCTAGGAAGATTGGGTATCCACACGTGGAATAATGAAACTAGATTCCTATCTCTCATTAGTCACAGAAAACTCAAAGTGAGTTAAAGGCTTAAATATGAGACCTGGAAGTATGAAACTATTAGAAGAAAACATAAGTAAAATGTTTCAGGATATTGGAATGGGCAAGAACTTTTTAAAAACCCCAAAAGGAAATCAGAAAAAAACTAGACACAAATGAGTAATTCAAACCAAAAAGTTTCTGTTCAGTGAAAGAAACAACAGAGTGCAGAGATAATGCATAGAATGGGAGAAAATGCAGTAATATTTTGGTTCACAAATGCTTCTGTCTGCCAACAACTCAATTCATGAACAAAAGCATTTGACATTTTGCTTCTGCTCCTGAACTTCACATCAGGTGATGAGCACGACCACAGCCATTTTCCTCACACAAAGCAAACAGAGCCATCTTCTCCAGAATCATAGAACAAATTAACCTTATGAACCAAGGTGCCACTGTGTTAGCAAAGTGTGTTTCAGCAAGGAGTTAATATCCAGGATATGTAGGGAACTACATATATTCAATAGCAGCAGCAAGCAACAAGCAATGAAAGGCAATAGACCTGAATAGACCTTTCTCAAAAGAAGACATACAAATGGCTAACAAGTATTAAGAAAAAATACTCACTATCATTAATCATAAGGAAAACGAAAATGAAACCCACAATGAGATCGCCTGACTCCACAAAACTGGCTGTGGTCAAGAACACACACACACACACACACACACACACACACACACACCCCAATGAGTGTTGGCTGAGGATATGGGAAAAATAGAAATTTTAAAGGCTGTTTGTGGGAATATAAACTAGTACAGCCACTATTGGAATCAGTATGGAGATTCCTCACAATACTAAAAGTACAAACTCCATTCGACCCACCTCTACCTCTCCTGGTGGATTCCTAAAAGAGTTAAACACATCACCACAATGACTTATACGTGCCCCTCTTTACACCAGTGCAATTCACAATACCTTAACTCTGAAGGAGGCCTGGGATCTCAGAGTAGTTTTGATTTGCATTTCTCTAATGGCCAAAGAGGATGAGCATTTTTTCCTTAGCCATTTGTACTTTTTCTTTTGAAAAGGGTCTGTTCGGTTCATTTGCCCATTGGTTGGTCATTTGTTTTTTGGTGGTTATTTTTCAAGTTCTTCGTATATTCCAGATATTAATCCTCTATCAGAGAGGAGCAGGTATTTTTTTAACCACTCAGTGGGTTGGCTTTTCACTCTGTTGACTATTTTCTTTGCTGTGCAGAAGCTTTCTAATTTGATGTAATTTCATCTGTTGCTTCTGGATATTATTTTCTGTGTCACTGGAATTCTGTTCATGAAGTTCTTGCCTTTGCCTACACCTTTAAGGGTTTCCCCAGTGTCATTTTTGAGCAGTTTCATAGTTTCTGTTTTTATGTCTAGGTCTTTGATCCATTTTGATTTGATTTTAGTACATGGCAAATGATATGGACCTAATTTCAATCTTCTGCAAGTCGATAACCAGTTTTCCCCATGGTACTTATTAAACAGGCTGTCTTTTCTCCAATGTATGCCTTTGGTCCTTTTGTCAAAAATTAGATGACTAAAGGTGCATGAGGTTATTTTTGTGTCTTCTGTTTTATTCAATTGTTCTACATGTCTATTCTATACCAGTGCCAAGCTGTTTTTGTTATTATCATTTTGAGTAAACTTAAAATCTGAAATTATGATACCTTCTGCTTTGTTTTTGTTGCTTAGGATTGCTTTAGCTATCCTGGGTCTCTTCTGGTTCTATATAAATTTTGGAACTTTTTGCCTATTTCTTTGAAGAATATTGTTGGTATTTTAATAGCTATTGCATTAAATCTACAGATTACTTTCTGTAATGTGGCCATTTTTATAATATTTCTGCCTATGAAGAACAGAGGATACATTTCCATTTTCTCAAATCCTTTTCAATTTTTTCTTCTGAGTACTGTAGTTTTCATTATAGAGGTCTTTCACTATCTTTGTTAGGTTGATTCTTAGGTATTCAATTGTTCTTTGAGCTATTGTAATTGGAATTGCTTCCTAATTTATTTCTCAGTGGGTTCATTGTTGGTGTACAGGGATATTATTGATTTTTGTGAGCTGATTTTGTACCCTGACAGTTTTAATTTTTATATACTAGTTAAAATAAGTTTAAAGGGACTATTCATAGAATAAAATTTAGAAAAATAATGAGAGCATACAACAGCAAAAACTGGGACAATTTAAGTATCAAAATAATTATTATGATAAATTTTATACAGCTGAATAAACAGGAATCTAAATTGATATAAATACAGATAAATGCAAGAAAATAAAAATTACAGGAAAAGAGTAACAAATATGGTCAAATTTGAAAATCACCCCTGACAACCATTATACATAATAATAATTATTTTTAAAACACCAATGCTTCTGAAACAAATGAGCAAAATTTTGTTGAGAAATAGGATATTCACAAAGGCTCAAAGTATCACTCCATAAAATTAAGTACTGAACCCGAAAGGACAAGATTAATTTTCTAGGGGAGAAGCCTGGCAGACACCATCCTCTTCAAGATGTCAAGAGGACTGTCAGTTTGATGGGATAAGTTGACACTGCGTGTCACCTCATGGGCACAGCGAGAAGAACACAGCAGCATGTCTGTATTCCTTCCGAAAAAATGTGTACCCTGAGTAAGGAAGCATTAGACATGAGTTAAAGGGCACGCTTTGACAGTTATCAAGCAACCTTAAAAAAATGTGAGGATCATCATCGTTGTTAGCCAGCTTTCTGGTGCTGTAACAAAATACATGACAAACACAATTGAAAGGAGGAAAGCTTTTCTTAGCTCACAGTTCCAGAGGTTTCAGCACATGGGTAACTGCTGCTTTCAGCTTTGTGGCAAGGCAGAAGCATCAGGTGGAGGAGCGGCAGTGGAGAGATCCTCACCCCATGGTGGCCAAGGGCTAGAGAGGGAAAGAGCAAGAGAGGGAATGGCTGGGGTCAGGACAGTCCCAACGTTATGACCTCACGGTCTACTCTCAGCATCTAGACCCCCCTCCTAAGTCTCTATTGCCTCCCAATAATTCCACAAAGTTATGAATCCATTAATCTACTGGTGAAATTAGAGCCTTCATGATCACTCTCTAAAACCCCACCTCTGAAGACATGGTCTTTTGGGAGGTATCTTAGAGTGAAACTGTCACAGTCGTGAAGATCAAGGGACAAAGTGTTTGGACTGAAGGAGGTGAACTACATGCAACTACCTGTGCCATGTTCACTGACCCTTTTACTACGAGGACTGTTACCGGGGCAATTGCAAAATTTCAAAGGATTTTATTTTTTAAGATAATCTAAATTGTGTGCTGGTATGGTGGGGTGCATAGGAGCTCCTGCAGCCTTTCTATAAGTTAATTATAAAACCATTTTGAGTTACATCAGAGAATGAATGAAAAGTTCTTTTTACAACTAAGGTAGTAATACCTTAGTGAAAATAAATTGTTCATGTTTATAGAGTACAAAGTGGTTATGCAATGCATGTATATACTATGTAATGATAAGCTTAGGATAATTAAAATTTCCATATCCTCAAACAGTTATTATTTCTTTGTGTTGAGAAACTTCAAACCTCATTCTTCTAGTTATTTTGAAGTATACAATAAATCCTTGTCAACTGTAGTGATCCTCCCATGGTATAAACCTAGAACTTATTTCCCCTATTTAACTATAGCTTGGCACCTGTTACCCAACTTGTTCTATTACGCTTCTCTTCTACCCTCTGTTAACCACTGTGTCACTCTCCACTTCTATGAGATGGACTTTTTAACATCCACATATAAATAGAACAAGTGGTACTTACCTTTCTGTATCTGACTTATTTGATGTAATATAATGTCCTCTAGTTCTATCCATGTAGTCACAGTTTAAAAAATTCCATTCTTTTTAAGGGCTGAATAGTATTCCATTGTGTACCACATTTTCCTTATTAGTTTGTCCGCTGCTTTTGTCCATGTAGGTCGATTCCATGATTTGTCTTTTATCTATAACCTTACCGTAAACACGGGAGCACAGATGTTTTTTTCACAAACCAATTTTATTTCCTTTGGATATACACCCAGCAGCAGAATTACTGCATCATCTAGTAGTTCTATTTTTAGGTGGGTTTTTTTGGTGGGGGATGTCTACACTGCTTTCCATAATGTCTGTATTAGTTTACAATTTCACAAGTAGTGTATAAATGTTCCTCTTTCTCTACATCTTCACTACATGTTACTTTTGTCTTTTTGATAAGAGCCACACTAACTGGATTTAACTAAGATTTAATTCTTGTAGAAAAATTGTAACTTCGATGCCTCTTTTTGAGCATACGAATGAGTGTATGAGTGCCCTATCAACCAGCAAGAGTTCTTACCTTCTGATAAAGGTGTAAGTCCTGGTGGGTAAGCCCATACGATTTGGAGTCATACCACAGGGAGTGTTGCAGTGTCCTATTATCAACACTTACCATGCTGCTGCTTGGTCCTCTATCTGTAAAGACTACTCCTAGAGTCTTGCGAACGACAGTGGCAGAAGGCCTGTCAAGCTGGCCAGGAGTGGTACTAGGTGGGAACCACAGTTGAAGCAGGAGTTGTTCTATTATTAGCTAAAATTTTAAGTGTTCTCCTGCCAACATCTAGGGAGTACATGGGCTTTGCAAATAATATGAGTCACAATTTGTAGCATTTACCTGGCACTGTGTGGGGCTTTACTCAGTTGGTCACCGTGAGCCTAAGAGGAGAAGCTCCAAGCACATGCCGTGTGCCCAGCCTCTGTTTCAGTCCCTAAAGCACATTCAGGGGAGTGAAACAAAATACTGAGGGTTCCTTCACAGGCTGTGAGGTGGGCTTGGGCCTTTAACCTTTATGGAAGGTCAGCGTGAAGAACGACCAAATGGTAGATATCTCCAAAGGTGTTCTTTAGCTCTTATTGAATATGGTGCATTTCATTGTCCAGTGGCCTTTATAGAAACCATACGTCATAAATTCCTCTCAGAGCTGAGAAAAAGGTTGTCTTCTCTTGGTGATTTCTTGTTTCCTTTTATTAGACAGATGTCTGGGCCTAGTGCCTAGGGATTCTGATTCCTATGCTCTGGTAGGGTTGGATAACTATATTTTTAGAATACTCCCTCTCCGTGAATCTGAGGTACAGCCAAGGTTAGGCAGCCTTAATGCGACTCCCGGCAGCTTTTCCTGTTTGCTCAAATCGGGTGGCATGAAGGGCGAAGATTTGTATTCACAGATAGCTTCTTTTCCCCAAATTCTGTTATGAAAATGTACCATTTTCATTCATTAGCTCTTGTTCTTTTATTTGCTTTCTTGAAATATTTTGTAGTTCACAAATGCATGAGTGAGTATAATTATGCAGCTAAGGTTTCCAACAAAATTTTCCTTAAAACACTTCATTATTCTATCACTCTTTCACCTACTTAGTTTCCTTTTGTTAATTGCGTGACAACACAAACAGTGATATTTATTTACTTTGGTAGAGCACTGGAGTATTCTAAAGGGAGCCTCCCTCTCTCCAGAGTCTTGAGGCTGTGTAATTGTGTAGAGCCTGGTCTAAGTGAAGTTCAACCCAAAGATAATAAGATTGGAGAGGGCCATAGTGAGTTCACAGGAAGGGACTCAGGTAAATGCGGCCATGGAGGTTTTTCAATGTAGGTAGAGCTTGTTTCATTTCCCGGCTTTCCCACTGTCTTCCACCGAGGTGGGTTTACGTGCATTCCTTTCTCACAGTATGTCAACAGGCAAAGAGAGCTTTGTTTTTGTTAGCAATATGATAGGACGTTAGTGAAGATGAACTTGGCTTTCATTTCTGAATGCCGCATTTACAACCATCTTTCCTTGCTTGACAGCAGCCTTCGTGGCATAAAGATTGCAAAGGTAGCTGCAAGGTTACACAACAGAAGGTCCAGACAAACGCACTGTTTGCACCACTGAATGCGGAAAGATGACTGATTGGGCCCTAGGAAAGGCACATTGGCTTCAGTCTGGCACAGGGTCTGGACGGACACAGCAACGCACATGTGACCAGCCGCAGGCAGTTGGTCCTGTCCTCTAGGTAGCAAAAACGACTTTCGCAAACATATAGTGTAAAAAATCTTCCAGTAACTCTGGATTAGGTTCACTTGTCCTCCTGATGGAACAGTTTTTAAACTAAATTTCGAGTGTTAACCTTGGTGTTAGTTCCTCTGTTGTGAATCAGCAGAAGTGACTTACAACTAAGTTCAATTAGGGTTTTTCATTGCAGAAGTTGATCATAACCCAGCTATTAAATTTGGGCTCCCCCCTCTCTGTTTTCCAAGGAAATCAGTTGTGTCGTTTATTCTTTTCAAGCACCTGTTCTGTGTGAACTTTTGGACTAGATGCTGTCACTGGCCTTTAAGAGTTTGCCATGGAATCGGGATGGTACCAAAGTCATTAACAATGCCCAGCAGCGTGGAATAGAAGGTGGTAGAAACACAAGGTGCGAGGAATTCAGAGAAAGGCATAATCTCACAGGTGGGTGAGAAAAAAGACTGTTTCCCGCAAGAGATGGGACCCAGCTGTGTCTCTGAGTACCAGAGGGGTCGTCTTTTGCAGTCATGGCGACGGTGGTAACATACCCAGCACCTTCCTTTCCCCTCACCACCTACCTGTGGCAATTTCCCTGGTGAAAGAAGGTCTGCCCTTTTTGTCTGCCTAGTGTGATTCTCCCCAGGTTTCCAAACCCAGGCTGTGGAAGTCCTTCAACATGCGGTTTAAAAATGTGAATTTCTACATACTTTTGAGAGGCGTTGTAATGAGGTAAATATAAACCCTAGCTGGGCTTACATGAGGAGACTCATTTCTAAACATTCAACATAACAGGGCTTGTGCTGCTTCTTTATTGCTTTTCCCTAGTACCTTGGAGAGGAGGCTAAAAAGAAATAATTAATTAACTAATTAATGAATTAATCAGCCTCCTATTTGAGATGAGCGCTAAAGACAAGGCAGTTGTAGCTAGTGATAGGAAATCGAAAGCTCTCGGGAGATCCTAGAGCCTGGAGACAATGTCTAGCACTGTACTGGTTGTCACAACTGGGGGAGGGGAGTTTCCACTGACATCTACTTGTTAGAGACCAGAGCTGTTGTTGAAGATCCCGCAACGCACAGGATAGTACCTTCCAGAATTTTTGGGCCAAAGTGTCGATAGCATTGAGGTTGAGAAAATTTGCCCTAGAGGAACTCAGAAGTTATTGACTGACATCTTTTTAAGAGGAAGTTGCTTGAAAAAATTCATCTCAGAGGAAAGGAAAACAAAATAGTAAATTTGTTTCACATACAACATTTTGACCAGAAAACGAAGCCAGGGGAAAAGTTCTGCTCATTTTTAAAAAAAACTGCTCCACTGCCAACCAACCCTTTCATTGGCCTGTTGGGTGTGAAGCTGACATTTCTGGCTTTTGCTATGCCTTAGCAATGCTAGACAAATGAGTTCAGGAAAAGCACACTGCTGAGCCCCTGCCAAGGAGTCTGATCAACCCTTTCATCTGTTGAGCTTCTCCTTGGATATAGGGAGAGTCCTGGCCTCCCTGGTTCCTGCTTCCCCCTGGAGGGAAGGTAGCACATGAGGTCAGGGTCAGGAAGGGAATGGGGCTGTGTTAGAGGCCTCAGGAGACCTGGGAAACACATCTGGATTTTCCCTGCACAAGATTTCTATTTTGGCTGAGTGGAAGCTACTGATGAACCTTAGCTATTGTTTTGCGTGTTTATAATACCTTTATTTTGGGGCTCAGGGTTCAGACGATATTTGAATTTTATTTGGAAGATCAGGGTGTAGAACTTTATATGTTTTACTAACAGAGATGATTTGTACGCTCATGTGCTAGTTTTAAAGGTAAGCATCATTTTTAACCCATGAAAGTCCATTCATGCATGCATTCATTCATTCATTCAGCAAGCGTTTGCTGACTGCCATCTTTGTATAGAAGTGGCACTGGGCGTAATGTCAGGAGGCCTCATGGTCTGGGGGGGAAACAGCAAGTACAAAGATAATTGCACCCTGTGGGCTCAGTGCCATGATGGGGCTGTTATGAGGCACCTTGGGAACACAGTGAGATGCAGCCCCTTTAGCTGAGACCTGAGATGGAAGGAGCTGGCTGCAGGGGAGGGGGCAGGGGTGGGAGGTGGTTCTCCCCTAAGGGTTCAAGCATGGCAGTTCAGCAAGCTTTAAGAATATTTATAGAAGTGCTTTGAAGACACAGACTTAGGACTGAGGCGCATCCACAATGAGAAGTCCATTCTTTTTCTTTTCTTTTTTTTTTTGTCTTTTTGAGACAGGGTTTTGCTATGAAGCTCAGGCTGGCCTTGAGCTCACTTTGTAGCACAGGCTGATCCTGAACTCACAATGATCCTCCTGACTCAGCCTCCCAAGTGCTGGGATTACAGGCGTGCTCCACCACGCCCGGCTAGTCCATTCATTTGATGACTTCGAAGCAGAAAAGAGTAGCACCAAGGAGTAATCAGTGAATGTGAAGATACATACGTCCTGCGTGTTTAAGGACCCTGGGAAGCATGTGGCAGCATTGATTTTAATAACAACAATTGGAAATATCCTCAGTACTAGTTTAACATAATATTTTTTCTCTTCACACAATACTGCCTGAACAACACTAATCAGAAGACTAGGAGTCTTACAAAAATCATAAAAATAGGCTGGAAGTGTAGCTCAATGGTAGGATATTTGGCTAGCAGAGTTCTTTCCCTCATACTGAGACACACACACATGCACACACACATGTGTGTGCACACACACATACTTTGGCAAGGTAAAGTACAAAGACATCACGACTGGTGGGAAATATTTGCAACACCAGTACATAAAGAACTCTGAGAAATCAATAAAGCAAAAGGAAACAACTGATGGAAAAATAGCCTGAGGAAACAGAAGTATTTTGTAAACAAAGGAAAAGATTCTCTTCCTTGTTGATAATTTGTTTAATACCTATGAGATTAGCAAAATTTAAAAATTTGACAATGTCAAATACGGATCAGAATGTACAGCAATGAGAACACTGATAAGCTGCTGCTAAGAGTATAAATTAATGTACTACTTTGTAAACCACTGACCATCAATAAATATGAAAACACATGCGTCCTACATGTTTAAGGACACTAGAAGATATGTGGCAGTACTGTTTATAATAACAAAAATTGGAGATATCCTCAATATCTATTGATAGTTGGGCAGAATATTTTGTCCCTTCACACAATGAGATACTGCAGAGCAGTGACATTAACGTACTGCACTTACATGTGTGTTAGAGGCTGAATTATGTTCTTTCGAAATTCATATCTTAGTGGTACACACATGTCATTCCAGACTAAGGCATGAGGATCACATGTTCATGCCCATCCTGAGCAGTTTAGTTATTTAGTGAGACCCTGTCTCAAAATTAGAAATAAAATGGGGAAAGGTGTAGCTCACCGTGGTGGCCCTGGGTTCAATTCCCAGGACTAGATCTTAAAGTCCTAGTCCCCAAAACCTCAGGATGTGACTACACTGGAGATAGGTACAATACAGAGATGGCGAATTTAAGTGAGGTCATTAAGATGGGCCCTCGTCCGACTCGACTGAGGAGGGAAATTTTTGCTCTCTTCAAATTCTTATTCCTTGAGTTTTCCCTGGGAACATACATGAATTTCATGCAAAAACATGGAAAAATTATAAACTTCCACATAAATAGAGCTACTCAGTCTGTGTTGCTTTGTATGGCAGCTGCAAGAAGTGAATATAATGTGCCCACAGGAATAGGTATCAAAAGTACAATGTCAGGTGAAATTGTAAGTCACAGACTGTGTATAGTGTGATCACATTTAGGTAGAGATTGACAAAAGATAGTTTGGGGATACACATACTCGCATAGTCAACATTACATTCCTAATTCCTTTTAGAAAATGGCCTGCATTTCCTCTCCTTGATGTGGACTGGATGTAATGACTAACTTCTGATGGACGATGCGACATCTAAGGCAACTGAGGGGTGACTTCCAAGACTAGGTATGAGGGGCAGGCAGTGTGGCTTCCTTCTTGCTCCCCCGTTGTCTTGGTTACTTTTCTTTTGTTGCTGAGACAAAATACCCAACACCCAAAATTAAGGAAGGAAAGGTATATTTAGCTTATGGTTTGTGGAGGTTTCAGTCCATACTTGGCTGGTTCTGAAGCAGAGTGGCAAATGGCAGAGGGCAACTGTTCATGGCAGTAGAGTACAGCAAAAACCACAAGAGCAAAAGGGAGGAATGGCTGCAAGCAGCCTCTTTCTCTCCCTTACCTTGTAAACAGCCTATCCCCACCCAGGGGGCGTGTAGCTCGCACACAGTCTCCATGCCCTCCTCTTCCACAGGCTCAGGATGTGTACAAGGTACACACCCTGGCTTCCTGCTGAGTCATTCAGCCAAACCTCTATACTCCCCAAGTTGACACAATGTATCAACCATAACACCCACATTCTGAGGGCACTCAAGGGGCACAGCAGAGAAGGTTCTGTTGCAAGAACCTGAGGCCTCTTGCCAGCAGCCCCCACAGAACTGAGGCCCTGCCAATGACCATGTCCATGCCTCATCTTGGAGACAGGTCTCCCACCCCTGTGCAGCCTCTAGGTATCTGCAGTCTCTGCCCAAATCTTGACTGCAGCCTCATGAGGAATCTGGCTCCAAAGTCACCCACAAATGCTGTCCTCAATCTTCTGATTCCACAGCCTATGAAATAATACATGATTATTATCTTAAGCTGTTAAGCATTGGGGGCAACTTGTTATACAGCAAGGGATAACTGATACGATGTACTACAGCAAAAAAGCAAGGGCATGGTAAACATAAACTTCAGATAATGGTATTTGCTTGAAGGATTGGAGTGGTGGGAGGTAGTTATCCAGGGGAATATAGATAACACAAAGATATTGGTGATGTTTTATTAATTTTGAGTCTGGGTAGCAAGCACGTGAATATTGACTTTGTTATTTTTTATATAAAATTGTGTTATATTATGTAATGGGAGCTTTTTATTTTTAAAAAGCATGAACAGACAAGTGGAAGGAAATCCAAGAGCTAATCTTCAGGGCAGCTAAGAAAAGCATGAGCATGCAGAGAGCAGTTAGCAATGTTGGAGGAGTGCGGCTGACCCCACAGAGGCAGAAATGTTGCTGGACCCACAGTGTCCAGTGTGTGTGCAGACTGTGGCCATGGGCTAGCTGCCACCTGTCCAGCTGGGTGACTTCCCTTCCGCCACACCAGTGCCCTCAGTCAAGCACATGAAGAACTCTGAAGATCAGAGTTTGGCCCGAGGGTCAGGTCTTCTGTCGTGCTCCTGTTGTGTGGTCTTCCAGCCATCCCCAGTCCCTAGGGAGGTGACTATTCCCTTCCCTTATGCCTTCACTGAGGGGCAGCTATGACCATCACTAACATCTGTCAAGTGCCAGAGGCACTGTACCAGTGGTTCTCATGCATAACTTCAGTCTCCACCAGCAACCTGAAGAGCAAATACTCTTAACCCTTTTTTGCAAGAGAAATTTGACAGTTGTCAGAGGGACCAATACTTGTTCACCTCTATAATACCTGGGCACAGCCATCACTCTGCGTTGCCTCCTAAGTGACAGGCACAGACAGAGATCCAGCCCCATGACAGTAGATGGCAAGGAGGACTTCATATGTTTATGACCAGACTATGAGCTGCTGGATGTTTTGCTATCTACCTAGACTCAACTTCGTATCCTGGAACCTAGTCAGTACCATGAACAGATGAGCACTGGGCCATGGTGTGGGATATTTTGCTAGTTCAAATTCTCCATTCTCCTGGTGGTGCTCTTTTCTCCTGTCGTCTGGGATCCCTTTCCAGGCTCATGTATACCTGCTCCACATTACTTTCCATCCCAAGGGCCAGTGCCTATGTCTCTCACACGGGGCTGCCCCAGGTACCAGACAGAGCCACCTGTGCATGTGGTCTCATGGAGGCAGTGTCTGAAATTTGCATTCGCCCTGGGGCAGCCTATGGCCAGTTGTGGATGGGTGTGGGGATGCCAACATTCCAGCTCCTTTGGACCTAGCTGGAACAGCTGTAAGGCAGGGCCTCCCCTGCCCAGAGCTCCCCATGTGGCCCTGAACTACAAGTACCTTCCATGGGATTTTGTCTGTGTTCCTGGGTATATTTTCAAAGGGAGCCAAATAGTGCCTCCCTTTTTACCTGCTCTCTGCAGTACAATGTTGCAATATGCCGGTCAGTATTTGGAGCCAATTCTCCTCCTCTTTAATCTCCTCTGATCTGGGTGATTGTAACCAACAGAATGCAGTGAAACAAGAGACTTCCTTGCTGAGCTCTGGAAACAGGTCAGAAAAAAGTCTCGCACCTTTGGCCTTGGCTTCTGTGAATTCTTGTTCCCAGACTCTTCTTCTTGGACTGCTTGTCGTTTGAACTCAACAGCTATGAGGTGGCAAGTCCAAGCTGAAAGAGCAGGCACCTGGACAGGGACGGGCATGGGGAGCAAATGGTGCTACGAGATCAGCGCCGTGCGGGGACGGGAGGCTGAGCATATGTGAGGGCTAACTGAGGACAGAAGATTGAAGAATACTAAAGAGCCAGGGACGGGCACTGGACGACAGCTGCAGGTGGACAGAACTCCAGGGCCCCATGGCACGGAGGCTTTGTCGAATGAGGTGCCATTTCCTCATTGCAGGTCAAGCCTTCCTGTAGATGACTGTGGGGAGGTGGCCTCCACCCGCAGCAGCTGCCTGACTGGCCAATCCTGTGAGTATGGCCACAGCTCTGGGACAGAGGAGCACAGGGTAAATACGGCCAGGAAGGCTTGGCATGCTGGGAGTAGCTGGCAGGAAGCTGTGGGGTTTGCCCTTGAAAGTGCCAGAGAAACTGGTTAAAGGGAAAAGCTTACTTAATTTTTCCAGGAAAGATGAACAAGCACAGCCCAAAGGAGAGAAAGAAGGTGATACAAGGCCACGGGCCACAGCTCCCGGGCCGCCCTGGGGAGAGTGTTTCTGTCTGGGAGGACTGCTGATTCACCAGCTTGCTGCCCGGCCCCTGGGGCTCCTTGCCCTGGTGCACCGCAGCCCGGGAGACGTGCCCTGCTGGAGGCATGCTGGGCTGCTCCCTGAGACAAGCAGGGCCACAGGGAGATGCAGGAAAGCCAAATTTCATAGCCGATTACAAAAGATCGATGGGAGTCTGAAGGGTGATACAAGCATACGATAAAGAAGAGTTCATACAAATTCATGTTCTATGCAGAAGAGCAAGCAGTAAAAAATACATCTTCATTCCACTTCAGCTCTCAGACTTGCAATTGCCTATTGTTGAGGCAACAACTGTTCCTAGTTTCTTATGCCTCTTCCCAAGATCCTCTGAGCACATGGAAGCTGAGGGAGACACACATAGCCATTCTGGACCTGTGGCCCATGGTTTGCCAGCAGGGCATAACCAGTGGATAGCGCCTCTGCATCTGTTTGTAGGAGCCCACCTTTAAATTTTTGAAGCTTTGTGAGTTAGTCGTGAACCATTATTAAAAATTAATTTTATCAGCTGGGCATGGTGGTGCACGCCTGTAATCCCAGCTCTTGGGAGGTTGGGGCAGGACATTGCTGCAAGTTCGAGGCTGGCCTGTGCTACAAAGTAAGTTCAAGGCCAACCTGAGCTGCATAGTGAAAGCTTGTCTCAAAAAAAATGACATTTTATAAGCTTTAAGTAAATTATATTAAAAACAAATAGTCAAAACTCATGGCTTATTTTCTTGCATCTTGCCATTACCTGAGTTCTTGAGGTTATTTACATTTCTGAGATACAGTACATTACACCTGTCAGGTTCTTAGGGTGGCGATGCTCTACGACATCATGCTCCTTCCACTCTTCCCAACTCTGTGTGCGGTAAGGGCTTATTTCTGGCTTCAGCGTGGTCACAGCTGAAGTATTAATTTACATTCTGGAAATCAATAGACACTGAGATGCAGGGCCTGCTTCATGTTTTGCTGATTGTCTAGACCAAGAGTAAGTGAACTTTTTCCATAAGAAGGCTGGACAGTAACTATCTTATGCTTTGTGGGCCACATGCCTGTCGTCAGAGGGGCAAAGGTAGAGGTCACACATAGGAATGGAGATGGCTGGTTTCTGGATCGCATTTACCAAACTAGGCTAGATGGGCTGGAGGGTCACAGGAGGCTGACCCTTTGTCCAGAGCTGAGACAGCGGTAGAGCAAATGCTATTTACTGTGATTAAACATCGAAGTGCTCTGTCTGATTTTGTTACTTTGTGGTGAACACACAAACTTGAGGAAATACACTTCCTGCCCTCAGAAATGATTGCCTCAGGGAAGAGGAGGCTCATGTCATTAATAAACAAGGGAGGTTGCAATGTACATAGTTGTGATTTCAGTTTCATTTTACTCACTCAGAAGAATGAACTGTCAACCAACATTTGTGTTTGAACCACACTGGTCAAAGACACAAGTGACTTCTTTGTGTTAAAGTGACTTCTTCCTTGATCAAATAGTTATCAAGGTCACTCATAATCTGATTTTGTGATACATTTGTGACTGATGGAATCATTAAAACCCTGCCACTGAAGTTTTAAAGCCATAAGGAGTCACACTGATGTTATGGATGGAATTTACAATGAAGAGTAATGTATATTTTTATTATTTGAAAATTTTGTATGATGTATCTTTTATATTAGTGAAATCTATATTATCTCTTGTATATACAGACATACTTACAGCACTTTTAACTTGTTAAATATCCACTGGCACAGTCCTGTGTATCACTATAGCAGACTTCGTTTTTGCTCACTTAATACATTCTGAAAAATATTTTGTACATATGAACCTGCCTTTGTGTGACAACTGCAATCTTTTTATCAGCTTGTACCATTTTAGATATGCTATGTATTTGTCTGACTACTCTTTTACTGCTGGGTATATATGCTTTTCTGGTCTTTGCTATGGCAAATGTATTTATTCATATCTTGTATACATGATATGATAAAAATATAGCGGGTGTTAAAATTAAAACAATCGTTACAATAAAAGACATTGTTCTTAATTTCTCTGAAAATACTCCCTTTTGCTTTGAATACGCGCTTTCATGCCTTTCGTTGCGCTGTCACGGCCACCTGTACGTTCTGAATCAATTCAAGATATTTACCTTTCATGGTCATTTTAATATCAGAGAACCAGACGTTGCATGGTGTCAGATCCAGTGAAGAAGGTGGCTGAGGGCACACTGTCATGTTTTGCGAGGCTCCCTTTCCATTGGGTGGCTCAGCAGCAGAGTTCATCACATTAAAAAAAAATGCCTTATAAAGACACTCATAAAACCAGGACTCAAGCACTGCTTCAGAGGCAGCAAGAATGATAGGTTAAGCATGTTTGAAGAGAGAGTGATTAATGACAACGTGTCTTTTACTGTCGTGGGTTTTAAAAATTGAAACACACACTATATTTTCTGGATCAGCCCTTGCATAGATATGTCTGTAGCATAAATTCTCAGAAGCAGACTTGTTGGACTAAAAAGCATAAATATTTGTAATTATGATAGATATTGACAAATTGTATTTCAAAGACATCAAATCAATCTATATTCTTGTCCAAAATGCAAGAGAATTTGTTTATGTATACCTTTGCCAACCTGGTGTATTAACACATTTTTTTATTCTGGAAAATTTGGTAAAAGCAAATTACATGCTACTGAAATTTAACTTGCATTTTATTTGTTTTGAGGGAGAATGAACACTTTTTCATACATTTAAATGCTGTCTGTATTCCAGCTTTCTGAACTATGGATGTTCTTTGCTTGTTTTTTAATTGTGCTTTTTATACAAGTGTGCCAGTTCCCTTTATGTCCCTCAGCAGAATATGAACTGCATGAGGCAGGGAGTTTTTAGTGTTTTGGATCCCCAAATGCTTGGTGTGATGCCTGACACATAATAGTTGTTCATTAAATATTTGTTAATTAATTAATTATTCAGAGATAGAGGCCCTTGTCTGTCATATATGTTGTCATATTCTCTCCATTTACTGTGTGATATTTTTCCTTGCAGGAATTTCTTGCAGAAATTTGAAGTGAAAGAAAAGAGTTTTATTACTGAGTAGCGTTAAACCAGAATGTGATACTTATTAGAGGCGCCTGCTAAGGGAACTATAAAGACAGACAGAAATCTCATTCTTTCATACATCCAAGTAGATATAATGAATGACATTGAATAGGTCCACTTATTTATTTACTTTTCATTGATATGAAATAATTATATATATTTATAGGATATAGGACGAAGAAAAAACAAATGTTTGAGGTGGTAGACATGCTGCTCGAATTTGATTAGGATACATATAAACAAGCATGCACATACCTACACTTACCTACCTCATACCTGTCCATCTATCGACTTATCTCTGGTTTTTCTATCATCTATGTATCTATCTCTCTATTTATAAATATCACACTACAATCCTTGCAGGAGCTTTAAATTGTTATATGACCAAATTTAGAAATCTTTTCCCTTGAAGCTTTTGGGTCTTGGTATCTTGTTTAGCAAGGTATTCCTTTCTAAAATAAATGAACAGTAAATTCTCCTCCATTTTTCAGGAATTTATAGTTTGATTATTTTCATGCCTGAGTCTTTGAAACATCTGGGAATCGTGTTAGGTAAGTGATAAAGCCGCCTTCGCCTTAGGATTTTTCCATGCGGCTGCCCAGTTGTTCTGACACACATACTAAAATACCTCATTCCCCAGTGATTTCCATTCTGCGTTATCATACACCAAATTCCCATATGTGGGTGGTCTATTTCTAGCCTCCCCACCGCTCCATCTGTGTGTTCCTATGCCAGCCCCAAGCTGTTTTAATTATTAATGCCTACTTTTTTACATGGTGTTTATAGCATCCGAGTGATCGAATTCACATAAATACCACTGTGTGGTTAAGCTGTCTTTGCCCTTCAGCCCACACATACATTTCTACAAGATGTTTAAAGTGCTCTTGCTCACATTCGTCTTGCTTGATTTTCTTTTCCTTTTGGCAGGGCTGGGCATCAAACCCAGGCCCTCGCACATGCTTGGCAAGTGCTCACCTCTGAGCTGCACCCCTCACCCCTCACTTGATGTTTATGACACCTCTGAGAGGGAGCAGAAGAAGTTGTACTCATTTCACAGATGAGAAAGCTGAGGCTTAGAGAGAGAGGGCATTTTTGCTTTGGATCACTCACCTGATCACCTGTGGAGTGGGTACTAAAGAGAGGTGCACTCTTTCCTAAAAGGAAATGTTGATTTATGGCAAAATGCTTTAATAAAATAACAGCTAAGATATATGTGACCCCACATCTCATAACCTGTCTGTGTTCCTATGTCTCTTATGATGTCTTCTTCACCTCTAATCAAGGAGCCCAGGTGAGTTCATATCATGGAATTTTGAAAAACGTAGTGATCTGTGCATTAAGGGATCCCCAGAATAATTCTTAGCATAAGCATTTTTGCAGAGTATATTAGTTATGCAGACTACAGTTTCACTTTGGCATATTTATTCATGAATATAACATACTTTGATCATTCCCCATTACTTTCCACCCCTTTCCCGGTCCTTTCATCAGACCCCTTACTCTCTCCTCTGGTGATCTCCCTTCTCCTTTACAGTTTAGCCTGTCTCTCTCTCTCTTTAGACTTCTCACATGAGAGAACGCATTTATTTTCTTTTAGTTAGTGTGATGGCCTCCATTTTCCTGCAAATGATGTGGTATTATTCTCATTTCTGGCTGAAGAACATTCCAAGTGGATATGCACCGTACGCTGTCTTTATCCATTCCCCTGTTGATGGGCATCAAGGTTGTTTCCAGAGCTTAGCGATTGTGAATTGTGCCTCAGCAAACATGAGCATGTAGGTGTTTCTATAACATGCTGATTGTAATTCTTTCAGGAATATACTGAGGAGGGGTATGGCTGGGTCAAATGGTAGCTCTATTTGTAGGTTTTCTTTTGAGGAACCCCTGTAATGTCTCCCAAAATGGTTGTACGAATTTATATTCCCCACCAGCAGCACAGCAGAGGTAGTTTCCCTCCTCACCCTACCAGCATTTATGTTCTCTGCATCCTTGATGATAGGCGTTCTGACTGGGGTGAGATGAAATCTCAGTATAGTTTTGATTTGCTCTTCCTTGTTGACTTAACATATGGTATTAGCTCAATAATTGATAGCTATTATGTATAGCATTAATCTGATTTTTAATTTATATGACTAAGAGCATTAGCTTTTAAGACAAACTTCATTTCTTCATTTCCAGTTTCCTTTCCTTCATTTATTAGCTGAATGATTATGGGCAAGTTAGTTCATCTCTCTATGTGTTGGTTTCCTTACATGTAAAGTAGGAATTATTAAAAGACCCTGGTGAGGGGAGGTTTTGATAGCTCACTGAACTAATACACAATGCCTACCTTAGCATAGTGTCTGGGACAAGCTCTTAATAATCAATAATTTTTATTGAACAATTTTTTCTGAGGTTCCTAAACCCATTTCCTCACAAAAATAGGCTGTCTTGCTGATTTTTCTCCAAGAAAATCAGTGTCCTTAGTTCAGTGGCTACCCTGTACTCATCAATATCCTCTCATATACCTGATGACTCTCTGTTGCCTTATCTGAAAAAGCAGGAATGAAAATCAATGCAGACAGCTTACTTTAATTTAGATTCCACTTATTCTTCCTAAGTCCCACTGGATCTGTTGATATTATTTGCTAAGAAAGGGTTTGTGAAATAAATTAGTAGTGTAAACAAGACTTGGGAAGAGTGCTGAAAATAAGGAAGGGAACTATTTCCAAGCTGCTTGAATACTTGAGCAGCACCGTTTAAATGCAGACAGTTGGAGAATTCTGCCTTGCTTGCGTCTGTTCGTAAACTAATTTCCACCTGCATGTGCGCCAGGCTCTTTCCCCTCAGCGTGAGCTGAGCCCATCTTCTTAGCAGAAGCTCCTTCCATGCCTCTGTTATTCTCATTTCAGCTGGTAATATATTACCTTGCTTTTGAAATTTAGAAGTTGAGTAGTTCCCAAAGAGATGTAGAGGGAAATTTCTATTTCCTTTTGTAATGGTTAACATTGTGTCAAGTTGAGAAGTTTAGAAGCTTAACTAAGTACTCAGCAAGTTCTGTATCCTACAGGGTAGAAGTAAGTGAGTCAGCAGGGAGCCGTGGTCCACATCCTGAGCTTGTGCAAGAGGAGGGCAGGGAGGTGGTGTGAGTGCTACCCCTGTCCCAGGGTAGCCTGCTTACAACATTAAGGAGGAGAAGAGGCTTGTTTTCCCTCTCCCTTGGCTTTTGCTGCTTTTGCTGTCTTCTGCGACTACGAACTGTTACCTCTCACCATGCCACCCTGCCTTGGAGCCAACTGATTGTTGTCTGAAATCTTCACAAACTGTGAGCTAAATAAACCTTTCCTCCTTTAACTTTGGATGTAGGATATTTTGTCTTAACAACTAGCAAGTAACTAAGACAACTTTTAATTTTCTTCCAATTCCACTTAAAGATCATCAGTGTCAACTGTTTGATACGTATCTTTTCAAATTTTCATCTGTGTTTATACTGATAAATATATTGTTTAAAAACAAGTCAGATAGTATGTGTAGTTCAATGAACAAAGGGATAGCTCTTTTCCAAAAATGGAGCTGGAACAACTAGATAACAAATGGGAAAGATGAATTTCTACTCTTTGCAATGGCAATAATATTGATGATAAGTATAATGCAAACAGACTGTCCACTTAACACAAAAACTAAGTGAACTAGATAATGTTCCTAAAGGTAAAACTTTGAACTTCTAAAAGTAAATGCTTGAGGAAATTTTTACTACCTTCATGTAGATAATGATTTCTTAGGATGCAAAAATTATAAGTCATAGATAATTGAAAAGTTGAGATTTATCATCAAAGTTAAAAATACTTCTAAGGAAAGGGAAACTCAGAACACTGATTGAAGAAAACATTTTGTACCTGTGCCAGGAATATGTAAAGAATGCTTGTAGTTCCATAGTAAGAAAATAATCTAATTTTTTTAAAAAAAAAGCAAAAATCTTTGGCAGTTCATAAAATATGTACGACATATAAAAATTGTCAGTAAACATAGGAATAGATACTTAGCATTATTGTTATATAAGGCCAGAATGAGATATAACTATATAACAAAAGGAATGGTTAAAATGTAAAAGACTCACAATTCCAAACGTCGGCAGGGTTGAGGAACGACTGGAACCCTCACACATTGCTGGTGGGAGAATTGTTTGGTATTTCCTTATGACACTCAACACACACTTAACCATGTGGTCCAGGAATTTCTCTTAGTTATTCAAGAAAAACAAAAGATGTTTGTGGAAAGACTTGTGCACAAATGTTAAAATCAGCTTTTGTATAATGGGCAAAAACTGGAAACAACCCAAACATCCATTAATATGTGACTGTGGCATATTTGTACAGTACAATAATCCTCAGAAGTAGAAATCAGTAAATTACTGACAGAGGCAGCAATAGGAATGGCTCTCAAAATGTGCTTAGCACAAGAAGCCAGACTAAATAGGTGTTTTGGTTTTGTTTTGGGTACTGCAGATCGAACTCAGGACCTCGTGCTTACCAGGCAGGCGCTTGTGCCACTGAGCTGTATCCTCAGTCCTGAGGCTAAACAGGAATGTATTGGTGATTTTTTTTTACAGTAGATGCTAAAAAAATAATTGATAGGAGCAGAGAGCAATTCAACTGCCTGAGACCAGCAGGAGGGTGTACCACACATGGGCACAAGTGAACATTTTTAGCTGGTAGAAGTGTTCCGTGTGTGATTGTGGCGGTGGTGAGCAGGTGTGCACATTTGTTAGAACTCATTAAATGGTATACTGTCATCAATGTATTTTGCAGCCTGCAATTATGACTGAATAAAATCTAAAACCAGAACAAGATAAACATGTTATTCTGCTTCCTTTTCCTCAACACTGTATACCAGCTTTGCTCTAGCTCAACAGGCAGCTCATTCTTTTTCTTTGTTGCATAATAGCTCACGATGTGGATACATTCTTGGCAGGCATTTAGAAGGCCCTTCCCTCTTTTTTGTAAGCAAGGCCATTGCAGGCATATTTGTATATGTCTTGGTCTGTTTTCTGTTGCTACAGCAAAAACCTGAGGCTGGGCACACTCTGAAGAAAAGTTTATTTGGCTCAAGGGTCTGGAAGCTGAAAGTCTAAGGCTGGGTGGCTCCACTGGCTTCAGGCGCTGATGTCTTTAAGAAGAGACACGCTGTGGCAGGGTGTGGGGCATGGTGGTGGTCGGCATCAGGAGGGAACATGGTGAGCTGGGACAGTGAGAAGGGAATGTGGAGAGAGTGCAGCAGAGGCAGCCTTGCTCTTCTGTAACAATGCGTCCTACCAGGACTAACTCACTCTGTGGTCAGCATTAACTGCTTCTGAGGGCAGCGCCCCCAGTGACCTAATTACCGTGTACCTTCCTTAGAGCCTCCTTTGCTAAAACCTCCTTGGTCTCTCAAAATCTCCACACTGGGGACCCAACTTTCAGCATGTGCACCCTTTGGGGGACCAGTAACACCCAAACCTTCCCAATATGGGTGTTCTTATACACTATGGTTCTCATTTCTGAGAGGGGGGCTTACAAACACTGAATTGGTGGCGAAAGCAGGTGTGGAGATGTTCAGTTTTAATGGCCATTGCTAGACATTGTCGCTGGGGGAAAGGTGCTATTATGGCGCATCTGAGAACATTTGCTCTGCACCGGGTTGACGGCTTTTTACCATGTATTCCATTGTTTTAATTTGCATGTCTCTTGCCTCTAGAAGTGTTGACTGTCTTTTATTTTTTTCTTTTTCTGTGAGGACACTTGGGTTTTATTTTTAGTAAATAGTCTGTTCATATTCTTTGCCAAATTTTCTGTGGGGTGCTCTTTTTAAAATTCAATTTTCTTATCACAATCTTAAGAGAGTTCTCTGTGTATTGCTTGTTTTGTTACTAGAAAATTATTTTTGTTGTCTTTAAGGAACACAGCATGAAACTTTTTGAGCTAATGCCCAACTCTTAACACTCTTTGAAAGCAAATCTCCACAGGGAATTTACAGACTTAAGAGTCATCAGAAGATAAATTTCCACTTTTGACTTTACATAAGTTTCTGATAATTTTGATATGCTTTCACCTGAAAATGGAAATGTACCCACAAAGCTAAAAAGTTAAGAACCAAATCCAATAGAATAGTTGCTTAAATGTAGCACTGTTTTCTTTTACAGATAAAAATACTGCAAGGCATTGCCACATGGCACCAGTGCTAGATCAGTGTCCTTCCAATCTGTCTAGGAAAAAGTTCTGTTCATTAATAATGGAATGAAGTTTCAATCATTCATAGCTGGTACTTTAATTTTGCTTCTGCAGCTCCAAATCCCTATTAATCTGTGTGCGTGTTGGAGTGGGAGGACTGGCTGGCTCATGAAACTTTACTCATGGGGGCAAGTTTTTCATAAAACATGCTCCAATCCATTAGAGAATCTGGCAGCTTCTAGCACTGTTCATACGTAACAATCCCATTGGGATGCCATGCATCCCAAGAGGAGAAGAATATGCCTGATTTTAGGAGGTTTTGTGTGTGGAATTAGGTTTGGATTATGAAATAAAACCCTTTCACTGTTTGGGTGTTATTGTTTCCCCCAAAGGGTGCACTTGGTGAAAGTAGGGTTCCCAGTGTGGAGATTTTGAGAGATGGAGGAGGTTTTAGCAAAGGAAGCTTTGAGGAAGGTTCCCCATCCTCTGACTGTATGCCCACAAAGCTTTAGGTTCTGGGACAGGCTTGACAGCTACAGGTCCAGCACTTGGAAGCTGGACAACTGTACATAAAAGATCCCTTCTTTTGTCTCCAAGCCCGGGGGGGAGGCGGGGGGAAGCACAGCCCTGCCTTGCCAGCCCTAGCCTGCTGTGAGGCTCCCAGGAGTGTGGTCCCTGGAGTGTCCCTTCCTCTCTGTGGAAAGAGTGGGCTGGCTTGTGCTCCACAGAGGCAGACTGTTCACGGCCAGAATCTCCGGTGATAACCTCTGGCCCATTTTGCAGACCAATCTAAGACTCTTTCTCTGTAACAAGGTCCTCCCCAGCCTTTAGCATTTCCTGCTGTCTTCTGCTAGTGCACAAATGGACCTCTGGACTTTCCATCACCTGGTTCCTAGCTCAGCTCCACACAGCCCCAGCATGCAGGCAGCCCACCTGGACCACTCTTCCCTCACAAGTGTGATGCACCCAATCCTGCCTAGAGGGCCTTCTGCTCCTGAAACCTCACCATCTTGCCCTTCAAGGTCTAGTTTGGGTGTGAGCTTGTCCATAGAGACTCCCCAGAGTCTTCTGGTCTGCACTGATCTCTCTTGCATCTGAACTTTACTAGAATCTGTGTTCACTTAATCTAGATTTTAGGTTATGACCTTTTGGTGGGGGTGGGGATTACTGTGTTGTGAGCATTTATCTTCTTGTTTTTCTTTAGCACATAGTGCATGGTAATTGTGGCTAAATACTGTTTGGGGACACAGAACATGTCCAATGTCCCTTCTGCCCCTTTCTAAACCCTTAGTGCTGTGGCTGTGCTGAGCACATAAAAGCAACTCCACTTAGACCTGTGTCTCACCAAATTATAGGCATGAAATTATTAGCTACACTGCATTTCATCAAAATGCTGCAATTCATCTTAAGCAATTCAGAATCATTCATTTCCAAGTGTTCTGAATTTTGCATTCATTCATCTACTACCTTTTTAGAACTTCCTATTTGCAAGGCATTGTGCTAAATGCAGGGGACCATAATGATATTTAATCCATTCAGGCTGCTATTACAAAGTACTATGAGCTGCATGGCTTTTAAGCTACACAGACATTTATTTCTCACTGTTTTGGAGGCTGGGAGTCCAAGATCAAGGCACTGGCAGATTCAGTGTCTGGTGAGAACCCACTTCAAGTTCTTAAATGGGGCCTTTGCACTGTGTCTTCATGAGGGGAGGAGTTCCACGGGGTCCCTCTTAATCCCACTCATGAAGGCTTCGTCTTTTATGTCCTAATCTCTCCCAGTGGTTCCACCTCCTGGTAGAGTCACTTTGGTGATTAAGCGTCCATTTATAAACCTTGGGAGGACTCCAGCCTTCAGCTCATTGCACATGGCAATCAAAACAATAAAGCAAACCATGGTGCCTGGCCTCATGTGGCTGAAAGTCTGCTGGGAAAGGCAGATATCCAAGAACCATAGAAAAAGTGCAGACTTGCCATAGTGGTCGACGCCACACCCGAAAGCTATCTGGCTCTGTGTGAGCCTGGAAGAGGAAGAGGTGCTCGCTGGGAAGGTGGTGGGCAGCTTCCCTGAGGAAGTGATCATCATGCTGGGGACTGAATGAAGCTAGCAGTTGTCCAGCAAGGGTAGGGGCGGGAGCAGGATTCCTGCTAGAGGGGATGGTGCCAGCAGGAGGCCCAGTCAGAGAATGGCAAGAGGCTGGATGCCAGCCAGAGCAGAGGCAGCAGGAGGATGGACGGGGCTGCATGAGAGGAAACCAGACATGCCGGGTTTTGCAGGTCTCATAAAGAGCACGGGATGTTGACAGGGGGACTAAGAGGGGGACTGGGACACAGACTGGCACTGGGAAAGACCACCCTGGCAGTTGTATCAACAACAGAAAAAGGGCACATGGTGCAGGGCAGAGCCCAGCGAGGAAGCTGGTACAGCAGAGCAGTTGAGATGAGGGTGTTTGTGTGCTAAGAGGGCCTGAGAGGTGCAGAAAAGCAGCTTCGTGATTAAAAATTAGCGGGGCCCAGGGATGAGCTGGATCTGGGAGTGAAGGAGAGAGAAGGGTATATGCACCTGAGGTTTTAGGGAGCAACAGAAGGGTGAACAGAGACCCTCATCACAGGCATGATGCCCTGAGAGAGTATAGACTTGGGAGGGTGGATCATGACTTTGATTCTAGATATGAGAAGCTCAAGTGCTTTTGAGATGTCTGAAGCAGTCACCAGCAGCCATTAGAGCTGCTCCGTTAGAGCTGCCATTTCCCAGCCTGCCTTGCCTTTGAGTGTGTCTATGAAGCTAGCTTATGGTCTGTGGTATGTGAGATGAGGTGATGTGTGCAACCTCTGGATCTTGTCCTGAGGAGGAAGTGACATATGCTTCCCCACCCTTTCTCCTTCCTGCTGGTGGAATGCAGGTACGGACTGGGAATTAGCATGACCCACCTGCATCCCTGCATGGAAGTTTGCATTGAAAAGGGAAGAACCTGTCCATCAGCCTGGTCTGCAAAATGCTAACTGTGAGTGGAAAAGGAGTATACCTCTGCTGCAAGTCAGACAACATCCAAGGAGCAAAGTCAAGAAGACATTTGGATATATGAACCTACAGCTGGAAGAAAGGCCCAGTAAGGAGCTATGAGTTTGGGAATTCTTAAAATGTGCAGAGAATAAAAGCCAGGGGAGTGGGTTGTCTGTGACAGAGATCAGAGAATAGGAGGAGTGGTCTGGGACCCAGTCTCAAGGAAGGTCTACACTTAATGACTGAATTTGGGAAAGATGAACAATGAAAGCAGATGGAGAGGACTCAGAGGAGTAGATGGAAACGCAGGACAGAGCAGAAGCACAAACACCACGAAAGGGGGAAAACCACGGGAAGGAGAGAGCAGTGGGCAGCGCTGAACCTGAACGGCGTCCTCGCTGGCCAGCAGGGCCAGCCAAGTGGGTGTGAGCTTGTCAGACCATGGCTTGTTTGCTGATAAGCATCATCACTATCTGGCAACTTCACAAACGCCGTGACACCTCTGCCAGCATCAGAGGGATCTAGTTACTGTTCCTCAATCTGATTTTTATGATAAAGTGTCCAGAGACATGAAAAGTTTCAAACTCAGCCTGATGCTTTGTGTAAGCCTTTGTAGCATGTCGGATGTTAAAAATTAATGACAATGTGTATTTCTAAAACATGAGGCCTCACCGTGGTGCCCAGACTGGCCTGAGTGTGCTAGGCTCAGAGATCCTCCTGTGTCAGTCTCCTGAGGACTTGGGGCTGTAGGTAACTGCCACTGCTCTGGCTAAAAGATACTTTTGATCATGGTAAAATTGTGATGGCAACAGAAAAAATGACCTTAATATCTTCACAGTTCAGTCCTGTTAAGTATTCTTAAATTGGTGTGAAACAGATCAGCACAACTTTTCTACTCTGGAAATTTAACACTGCCTAACACTCCCTTTCCCTAGCTCTTGGCAACCACTGCCTTGTTTTCTCACTATGAGTTTGACTATTCTAGCTCCTTCATATATGTAGAATCAGAGCATTTGTTCTTTTGTGACTGGTTTACTTCACTGAGGATAATGTTCTCAATTTTCATCTGTGATGTAGCACATGTCACAATTCTCTTCCTTTTTAAGGCTAAATAATATTCCACTGCATGGATGTACCATATTTTGTTTCTAGAAATTCATTTGAAAATAATTGATCTTGCCAATTCTTATTCCTCTGCTAAAGTTGTTTTCTGACAATGTCTTTTTAGATGGCACAGAGAAGAGTAGTTTAGCTGATAACTTTCCTAAATAAAATGGACCCTCTACAGGGCCATTGGTGAACTTTCCTTGTAGAAGGTCAGATCATGAATACCTTTATCCTTGTGAACCATACAGTCCTTTCCTCCTTCTCTCTATACACTCTTTCTGCCTGCCTCCCTCCCGTCTCCTTTCTTCCCTCCCTCTCTCTCTCAGGGCTGGGAATTGAATCCAGGGATTCACGGATGCTAGGCAAGCACTCTACTATTGAACTACACCCATAACTCTATATACAGTAGTCTCTTTCACAATTATTTTAGCTACTCACTCTCCAGAAAGTCTGTCCCTTGCATTTTTGTAATTATGTATGTTTTTATCCACTGTCTGACTTGCCTGCTAGACTATAAGCTTTGAAGACTTTGAGAAGTGGTCCTGCTCCCACACTCAATGAATTCCTGACTCTGGCTACACCAGCAAATCATGAAGACTTCATGAAAAGCACATTTCCTTGTGCGTCATATAACTGGCCATTACTTATGACGGAGGAAAAGTACTCCTTGACTGACAGTCTAACTCTGTCATAATCTGAGGTGTCTCTCTCTGTCATAATCTGCAGTGTCATGCACCTTGGGAGAGTTAGGTTATACATATTTGCCTAGAAGACAATGTCCAGCCACACAAAACATTGGTGCCTTATTTTAGCCTGTGGCATCTCTCTCATATGACATTCTCAACCAAGTGTCTTCTGACAGTTTGGTTGTCAGTGTTGGAACCAAAGATTAGAATTCCAGGCAAGGGCTGGGGATATAGCTCAGTGGAATAAGCGCTTGCCTAGCAAGCGCAGGGTCCTGAGTTCGATCCCAAATACCGCAAAAAAAAAAAAAGAATTCCAGGCAATCTGAAGGGAAAGTGGAGGAGGGCTCTCAGGGTGACATGAGCGAATGGCTTACATTTCCCCACAATGGAAGCCTGGGATTGTGCTTGTTGGTCTCTCCCTAAGGCCCTGGTCAAGTGGGAAAGTGCTCGACCTCTCATCTCTGTTCTGCTGTCCAGGCTGGGGACCCCAGCGCGGGATTCAACATTGGACTAGAGTACCTTTTTCTGATTTGTACACACAGGTGTCTACAAGCTCAGCGTGCCTGGAATGACTCTTGGGTCATTCAACTTTTTTCTCTCTGAGATGGGGTCCTGCTACATTGAGCAGGCTGGTCTTAACTCTTGGACTCAAGCGATCCTCCTGTTTGAGGTTACTGAGCAGCTGGGCCTGCAGGCACGCAAACACTACACTTAGCTCACTCAGCCTTTGGGTACCTTTTTGCCTGATTTGTCTCTGTCCTAGTTTTTCTGTCTCTGGGTTTTGCCTCACATAATCTTTTTTTCCAACCACTGCAGTGTTAATCTTCATCATCCCCATGGGCACACAATGTCAGCAGAGGCCTGCTATGTTTACGATGAAGTCCACATGTCCCAGCCTAGAACTCCAGGCCACCTCTAGTCCTGTCCTAGCTCCCCCATCCCTCATCAGCCTCAACCTCCCCTTACACACACTATTCTCACTTTGCCTGAGCTGACCAATAGCCTTCTAGAGTTCTGGTGCTTGTTGTTGGAGGATTAATGGTGAACATGTATTGGCTCCTGACTGTGTGCCAGGCATTGTACCAAGAACTTTGTCTGACTTTTCAGAGCAACTCTCCCAGTCTGGTTCTACAAAACTTCAACCTTCCAGTGTTAAGGTGCTTTGCAAGCCTATCTCCTTCATGAAGAACATCACAGAGTAGATTCTGCAAAGCCATGTCTGATGCATGCTTATGTAGCCTGATTCACTGAATATTTTGTGCCCACTAATGACAGCTACTGTTCAGAAAGAAAGATTTCTTTCAAGTGTTACTGCCCATTCACAATGAGGCTGGTCACGCAAGAGCTCTGGTGAAAGTGTACAAGATTAATGTTTTCACATCTCCTAACACAACATCCATTTTTGAACCCACAGATCAGGGAATGATTTTGACTTTGTAATGTTTTTCTTTTTTTACCCCCTCTTTGGTGATGGGGGCGGGTTCTCTTTATGCAGTACAGCCTGCTCTTGAGCTCACTATGTGGCCCAGACTGGCCTCAAACTCATAGTGATCCTCCTGTCTCAGCCTTCCGAGTGCTGGGATCACAGGTGTGTACCACCACATCTGGCTGCAGTATTATTTAATAAGTACATTTCATAAGACTATGGCATAGGTAGTAATTCCTCTGATGGATTTGAGTGAAGAAAACCTTCTGGAAAGGATTCACCATTGTAGACGTCATTAAGAGTACTTGTGATTCAGGGTGGGGGGAGTCAAGACATCAACATTAACAGGGATTTGGAGGAAGTTGATTCCCATCTTCATGGATTGCTTCAAGGGGATCAGGAAGTAACTCAGGAGAGGAAGTAACTGTAGACATGGTACAAATAACAAGAGAACTAGAATTAGAGGTGGGGCCTGAAGATGCTGTTGAATTCTGCAATCTCATGATAACATTTTAATGTGTGAACGGTTGCTTCCAGGGGAGGAGCACAGGAAATAGTTTCTTGAGGTGGGATCTGTTTGCGACAAGGATGCCGTGAACATGGTTGAAGATATAGCAAGGAGGTAGGGTCTTAAATAAACTTAGTTGATAAAGCAGCAGCAGGGCTGGTGAACACTGAGTCCAGCTTTGCAGTGCTACTGTGGGCAGAATGATGTCAAACACATTCATACACCGCAAATAAATCTCCTTGAATGTGAGAGTCCGCTGATGGGGCAAACTTCACTGTTATCTTAAGAAATTACTGCAGCCACCTTCACCTTCAGCACCCACCACACTGATCAGTGAGCAGACCTAGGATCAAAGTAAGATCCCCCACCAAAGTAAGACCCTTCACCAAAGATCAGGATTTAAGATCAGGTTTTCTTTAAAAATTTTTTTATCAGTGTTTCTGATATATAATAATGACATTTGCTATGGGGAGTTGGTACATACAGTGACACACCTGATTTCCTTTAGTGTTCCCCTCCCCCACAGCCCTTGGTTCTCTTCTTATGTGCAAAAACCCATCTCCCTATTTCCTATTATCTGTCTTTCAGTTTGCTCTTTCACTACTTTGTACTTTGGGTGTCTCCTATAAGGGAAACCATGTAATATTTAAAGTTGTGTGATTTTTTAAAAGCAATAACATTTTAAAATTAAGGTATGTACAACTGGAGACCATACTTATAAGTGGAAATAAATCAGACGTACATGTGTAAACATTACATTATCTCCCTCGTGTAAGAAGCTGAAAGAATAAATAAGAGCCAAAATGTATAATAGTAGGAAATGGAAAGAAACTTTGAAAAGAAAAGAGAAGCTGGGATGGGGGAGGCAGAGAGGAGGAAGGGAAAAGGAAAAAACATGTATATACAAGATAGTTAAGATAGTTATACTATTAATTTCTATTAGTTCATTGAAAAGAAAGGTTTGTGCTTACATTGTTTGATCAATTTTTCATGCCTCTTTTAATCTGAGCAACTGCTTTGAAGGTAACAACACAGAATATATTAACCACTGTTACTCTCCTACTATTTTGTTTTGAAATTTTTTATCATTGTTTTTGTCATTTTTTTCTGTTTAAAACAAAAAAAATTGAGGTATGTCTGCTTTAGATATAACAGTATCATACACTTACGAAGATATGGTATAGTACAAACATAACTTTTCTATTCACTGGGAAACCACAAAATGTGTAAGACTTGCTTTATTGCGAAGCTTGGTTTACTGTGGTAATCTGGAATCGAATCCACAATAGCTCTGTGTTATCCTTGTGGCCCATTATGAAGTGATTAAATCTAGTGAATTTATATATCTGTTACCTCATACTTTTTTGTGGTGAGGACATTTAAAATCTATTTTCTTTAAAATTGTAAGTAGGAATACGAAATTATTAACTATGGTCAGAGTACTGACAGTAGATACTTCGAACTGAACTGAATATTTGTGTCCTTTGACCACCATCGCTTACCTCTCTCCCTCCTGTTTCTATGAGTTGTACTCTTTCAGATCCCACGTGTGGGTGAGATCACGTAGCATTTGTCTTTCTGTGGCTGGCTTATTTCAATCAATCCGTACACTGTCCTCCAGGTTCATCCATATTGTTGAAAGTGATGTATTTTCTTTCCATTTGTTTTGACAAAAGAAAATCCATTAATTTCATCCTAAGGAGGCCCTGAAGTCTTTGAACATGGATTTCAGAAGCAGAACACCACTCTCCATAGCACCATTAAAATGGCCATTGGCTCTTCAGAAGGACAGGGCTTTCCACTCTGATTCTGGAACTGAAAATGAAACAGTTTTCCAAAAGAACGTCAGAAGTATTGGTTCTATGTTGAGTTACTACAGCTTGACCAAAGCTGGATCTATAAGTGCTTCGAAAAGCCTCAATTGTTGTTGATTTCCTCAACAGGTCTAAGGAGTGTGATGTTGGTCGATGATGGATTAGATGTACCTAAAGCTTGAGTGGTGCTTTGGCAGAGCACAGGTCACAGATCCAGAGCGTGGTGGCTGAGGGCAGAATCAGTGGACTGTGGATCTATATTTACAAAACCCCTCAGATGAGGTCTGGGAAGGTACCTGTTTAGGACCATTCGCCAGGCACTCATTGAAGGAAAGGGCCTTTCCTATATTGAGATCAGCTGCAGAGCACGAATCTCATAAGAATTATTCTCAAGTACTAACGATGAACAAAGCTTACCCTGTCAGGTTTTAGACTTGCTTGGGACCCAGGACCCCTTTTCCATCAAAATTCTTCCTTTTGAAGTGAAGAGATATTCCATGGTGGGGCAGACATAGGGTGGACATTCCCATTCTGGAAGCAGATAGCTTGTCTAGTATCACGGGTTCACAGATGGAGAGGAATTTTGCCCAAGGGCGAATCATATCCTGTCTTGCCTATATCTAACTTAAAGAATATTTGGTTGAGATTTTGGACTTTTGGTTGAGATGGGATGAAAACATTTTGCCTGAGATAAGAGCATGCATCTTGGAGGGTCAAACAGTTAATTATATTTTGATGCCCTAACCCCTAATACTGAATGTGACCTTATTTGGAAACAGGATAGCTGTAAACGGAATTAGTTCAGATGAAGTCATACCGAGTAGGATGGGCCTTAATCCAACATGACTGATGTCCTTGGAGAAGGAGGAACAGACTTGCATGCAGGGAGAACACTGTGTGAAGATGAAGGCAGTGATAAGAGTGAAGTGTCTCTCAGCTCAGGACTGCCAAAGACGGTCAGCAAACCACACAAGCTAGGAGGGTGTTGTGGAAGAGATTCTCCCTTCCTGGCCCTCCTGACACCAGGATCTCAGACTTTCAGCCCTCAGAATGTGGGAAAATAAATTTCTGTTGTTTAAGCCACTCCATGTGTGGGATTTTGTTACGGCGGCTCTAGGAGACTAAAACAGATTTTGTTAGGATTTAAATCTTCCTGGATGCAAAACTTCTAGACTGTCTTTATCTCTAGCCTAAGTGTTTAATGGCTCTATTTTGAGGAAACTATTATTCAAGAAAAGATAACATGGAATTAGAGCTTAATGACCAAATTGTCCACTGGTGTCTGCAATGTCTTCCCTTAAAGCCACGGAATGAGGAGGCCTAGCCCAGAACCCACCCTCACGACGGCCCGGGGGGGCGGGGGTAAGTATGATGCATAGGTTGTGGCCTGTAGTAGAATCTCTTAAAACAACAGATGGTCCTTGAATATAATGAAATCTGAGTGCTCTCCTCTGAGGTCCGCTTAGCGATATTCTCATGTTAATGATGCTAAGATATTTTGGAGTACCCTCTGTCTGGGTCAAGCTAGGAGTCAGGAAGGTAAGACCTCGGTTTCCTGGTCCCCAGAGGCCAGACAGCTTTCAGTCTGCCCACTGTCTGCCTTTCTGAAGATAGCTGGTGGTGCTGGGAGGAAGAGTCTGAGATTCTTCGAGTCTAAGATGTGATGTTTGTGCCATAGGCTGCCACTTAATAGGATTTTACCAAGTAATTGTTTCTTGCTTTGACCAGAAGTGATATTTCTAAGGGAGAGGCACATGGAGTAACAATATGCCCTTATCAGTTATGGAGCCACCCCAGACCCTTGCAAATACTAAGGAAGGTGCATCGGATTGTACTGAGGCCCAGAGAGCACTTTCCCACACTAAGTGTATGAAGCTGCTGCTTTCTGGAGCTTAGCACTGCCTCAGCTGGACTTTTGCTGCATCTCTGGCCTTGGCAGGCCAATTTATCAGCTAGAGTGTACTGTTTCATCCTGTGGAAAAGTGTTGAAGGGTTCTCTAGCCAGTAAAGGCAGCAGGGCAGGGTGTTGCTAGTGGAGAAGACCAGTCAGCTGCAGAGGAGGTGGTTTCTTATGGGAGAGGGGGCTTGAGGGAGTATGAGGGGTTCAGGTGGAAAGTGCTCTTAGGAGCCGTGAGGTCTGTAATGAACAGGATTCACCGTATCTCTCATGGTTCAGTCAGGAGACAGAAGTTCTTCAAGATATTTTCAACAGAGAGAATTTAATACAGGAAACTGATTACATGGGAAGAGATGAGAAGCCACACAAGGAGTGATGAGGCAAATTAATGAAGCAGGAGAGCTCCGCCAGCTGCTGGGTTGGAGACACTGGTGTTACCCAGAGTCCAGAAACAGAGGCACTGGGCAGAAAGGAGAACCAGACCAGGCCTACTGGTTGGAAGCTGGGACTGTGGAGTAAGGGGCCCCTAACAGGAGATAGAGCCACTGTCCAGGATGCTGCCTGATGAAAGTGGCCCATTCCCACCCCCAGGGCTGTTTGTTGATATGTACCAGAAAGCCACTAAGCAAGGGAACCCAAGGGAGGAAGCAAGGAAAAGGGACCAGGGAGACCTGAGCACAGACAGGTAAGCGGTCAGCACAGCCATAATGGAAGAGGCATAGTAGCGGGTGCATGGTACACTGGGGTTCAGACATGTATATTTGTTGTCCAAAAATCACACCAGGGCAGAGCCAGCATTTCACGGTGGGGACTCTGGCCCTGAGTTTTCCAATACCAAGGTAAACAATAGGAACTGGCCTTGGGAGGAAGAGGTTTTCTGGGAATGCTTAGGTGGAGGACGGGTAGAATTGACAAACTGGACAGTGGATGGGTTATGAGGTGGCTGATTGGTCCAACCTGGGCTGCATAGACTCTAGCTTAGCTGAGGTCAGCCTGGTGCCCAGGATCCACGGTGAAGGAAGAGTCTACCTCTTTCAGTGCCTTTTTAGAACTTTGGTAACTATATGAGTCTTATGGTCTGGATTAAAACTAAAAAGGCAACTTTTAATGGGAGGAGGCCTCACCTATGGGCCACAGTGAGGGAATAGTGTCAGGCAATGTCTGCCCAGCAGGTATGTCACCCAGTGTGGACTCACAAAGGCAGGATTTCAGGAGCAGCTACATGAAAAGTGAGAAAAGTGGTTTTAGCCATAGTTTAGGTGGTTGGTGGGAGAAGAAGGTGGGGCAAACCAAGATTTCAAAGCAAAAGCAATAGGCCTTTGTCACGGCTATAGGAAGGTTACTGTGGTAGTACTATTTGCTAGGCAGCCAACAACATCCTGGGAAGACAAAAGCAAGGTCATCCCCCAAATCCAGCAAGGCCACCCTTTGTGACTCACAGCGGGACAACACTCTGGAGTCTGGAATGGATTTTTGTGTCCTAACAGTATTTTTGATCTAGTTGCCTAACTTAGGTGATGAGTCTACAGAATACATGGAGAATCGGGACCCAGAGGACAGGGCACATGCTTTGCAGTGCAGATCATTGTGCATGCAGCATTGCTGGTTGGTCTCAAGGTCGCTGAAAATGTTTCTAGAAGTCAGCGACAGGTGAATCCAAGTACTCATTGTGTGAGAAGTAATTTATCAAAGGCTTGTGAATTCTCCACATTTTTTCTAGACTGGTGACTCCAAAATACTATTATGAGGTAGCCAAAGCTGCATTTCCTAGCCTTTGTCCTTTCACTCTCATTTTGACAGTGGCATCTGAAAAGAAGCATTTTATTCCTCCAGCAGCATCTAAATCATCATGCCTCATGTTCAACTGCTTCTCCCAAAGTTGCTTTGGAAATACCTAGTCCTGTTTAAATGCTAACATGGGTGACAGGAAATGCTGCCTCAAGGATGCCAAACTGTTGGATGTATAGAACATTTTCATAAAATAAGTGGTAATGATTAAAAGAAAAGGAAAAATTACAAATGGTACCTTGATTTCGTATTTCTTACTATCCCAACCTGTATTCCAATCTTTTCCTCATGCTAAGCACTTTGACCATCATGGTTCTTTTTCTGATGCTGGATAAAGACCATCCATTTTGGCTGTGAATAGCCCAGGCTGGCATTTGATGATCTCATTCCATTGGTGAGTTTGGTCCAAAGAGCACTTCATTAATTACACTCAGCACAAGTACCCAGGAATCTGCTTCTGTGCTTGGAGAATAACCTCACTTTATAAATAATCCACTTTTTAAAAAAAATTAACACAGTGTGCACACGACCTTCAAGAAGACTCCAGACACTGACGTGACTGATTGCTGCCCCGGAAGGAGGGGTGGTGAGATGGGGGAGGAAGTCAGCGCTTGTTCTCTTTACGGGAAAGGCAGCCATACAACTCTGCTTGGGCCCTGTGCCTCACTGTGTAGGAAAATGGGATTCTGCAGCTTTTCCCTAGCAAAGGAGCTGGACCCATGAGTCCTGAATTGTGATCTTTCCAGAGAAAACCCAAATTTTCCCACTGCAGCAATAGGAATGACCAACAGGATCACCCGCAGTGCTGTAGCCCCTTATGGGTCACTGAATGTGCTCACTCATTGCACAAATGTTTGGCAGCTGCCTCCTCCAAGCTGCAGCCAGTGTAGGTGCTAGGAACAGAGGGCAAGAAAACCCTTTAATAAGCCCATGATTACGGAATAAATGGCAGGAAAAGGGGAGTTCACAGCATTTTTTGAGAACACAGAGGATGAATATTTGCTATTGGTTGTAGTTCTTTAGGATTCTGTTGCTGCTGTATTTGTACACAGTAAGTTCTAACTATGAATTTTTTGGGGGGAACATTATCTTAGCATTTCCTTCTTTTTCTCATGCTTTTTCTTCTGTCTTATCTCTTGTCAATTTTGTCAGTCTTTCTGCACCAGGAGTCTATGAACAGTTGACATCTTTTCCAAGTTAGTTCACAGAATGAGGCACTAAGTCAGGGGCACCTCCTGAGCTTGCAAGAGGATTGGAGAGCGTGGTGTATGAAGAAAACCCAGGTCAAGGGAGAGACAAGGATCCCAAGGCCAAGCACGGTAGAAACAGAGCTTGAAAACGGTATGTAGCAGAGGACGGCTGGAGGCGAGGCACCTGGAAGTCCAGGAGGGCAGCAGAGGGGAGAAGAACAGAAACAGGGCTGAGAAATGTCCACCCCAGTAGGACTTCCTGCACACTGGGTCAGCCTCCGGCCGACATCAGACCACCCTCTGTGCACTTGCTGTTCAGCGAGAGCGATGAACTTCGCCTGTGACCTGCAAGTGGGTATTGGAGAAGGAAAAGTTTTGTGAGGAACCACTGATATGAGGAGTTCAGAGCAGAAACAAGACAGATGTGACACCTGTGTGAACTCTTTTGGGTTTCTTTCTTAGAGTGTGGACCTAAACAGGGAAGTCCTGTAAACTTTTGAAAGGATTCATTTTTAGAGGAACTTCCAAGAGCTCAGAACATGAAACATTTCTTCGGAACACTGAGCTGCAGCCTGGTGTTTGTCTCAATTTTCTTTAGTGGATTTCCTTCCATGTGGAGACAAAAAATAAAAGACGAACTGTTGTTTAACCACATGGAATTGTGGTCACTCGTGCGTGGAAGAGGGCTCCTCCTCGAGATGCTAGCAAGAGCGGGAGAAATTCCTTTCACCACCCACTCTGAGGAATTCTCATGATTCTGGTTTCCATTTTGGTCAAAATGGAGAGCAAAGGACTTGGCCCAGCACTGAGGAGAACTGTAATTCTAATTCTGAGGGCAGCACAGCTAGATGGAAAACCAGGTTAACCTTTCATCTTTCTATGGATGGAGAGGAAAATCCTGTTACAAATCAAACAACCACTGGGATTGAGCTTCTGCTTTGTGTCCCATTTCTAAAATCAAAACCTTGTTTGATGAGAAGAAGCAACCATGAGAGACCAATTTATTTATTTTTTTCACCCAAATATTGTTAGATAATATTACTACTTTCTTACCTGCTTTAGAGCTTTGTGTTTTGTAGTTGTTTTGTAAGCACAGTGAGTAATATGCTTTCAGAGAGAAAATTTCTAACTGAATAGTCTAAAAATTAGTAAAAGCAGATGTCATTTTGGGTGATCATGGATATTTCTATAGGAAGGATATTGTCTTATGCCTTACTCTCCTATATGTATCTCTGTGAATTCATTACTTTCAGGTTTGGTAAGTTCAGTAGTGTTCAGGACATTCATACCACCATCTCCAGAATGTTTTTCCCTCGTGAAAGTGAAACTCTGTACAGTACCCAAGAAACATGAGCAGCCATTTCTCCTTTCCCCTAGGCCTTGGTAAACAGTTTTCTCCTTTCTGTTTCTATGACTTTGACTTATCTCCAGAGTGGCCTCATGACACTATTGTGTTTGTCGTTTTGTGACTGGCTTATTTCATTAGCATTTTGTCCTTGTAGATTGGGTGTTCTTGGTCTTTAACATAACATTTCCTCTTAATATCTGAGGGCTAACTCATTTAAAATTTGGAAAGGTCATCAGTGGAAATTTGAAAATATCCCCCAAGCCTGGAAAATTTAAAGACAAGTACATATCTGGAAAACACCGCATGGCTCACAGCAGAGCGCAGCGTCTCAGAGGTGAAGAATCATAGCGCCTGCTCCCTCCGGGTACAGGAGGGGCCAAGTTAAGTGGCACCAGCTGGCCACCTCCTGGACAGCAGGGCGCGGAACCCACGGGCACGAAGCCAGGCGCAGGGGACGCTCTGCAGATGTGTCCTGCTCACTCTGGTGCCAGGGTCACGCTGCTCTCCCAGGGCTGTGGCAACAGCTGCCAGTGGAGTGGGGCTGGCAGCGGCTTGAGAGGGAGGCATCTGCCTGGGCTGTCGCCCGAGCGGAAGGAAGACAGGAGGCAGCTGCCGTGCTGCACAGCGGAGGACCGGAGCAGAGGGCACCGAGGGAACCCACATGACCGCTCTGCTCCAGTGTTCTCAAGACTCGGCCAACCGCACCTGACCACTTTGCCTCTGGGACGCCATGTGAGCCATGCTACCTCCCATTCTGGCCTGGCAGACTGTTCTGGGGCCCGTAGGGTCCACACCTAGGCAGCTGCTCAGCCATGTCACACAAATGATGGAATGAGAGGGGTGCTGAGCTGGGACACCAGCCTGTTCATCTCACAGTCACGGCCTTTCAAAGTTCCTGGGGGCTTTCTTATGTTGCGGCAACAACTCGAATAATCTCTAAGAACCGTGACACCATCTTTTTCAAAGACATGTAATTTGCTGCTGTCAATAACACAGATTTCCCACTCCAAATAGCCAATGTGTTTTCTCACTATTTATCACGTCCTTTAGACTCTGATGACTAGTGGGGGATCTGCTGGCAATTTGTTACTATTTGGGCATTGTTTGCTCTCAGAAATGACACGAACAGAGGGGTCATCAGTTACAATTGCACTCAAAATTTATCCTCTCCGGAGGGAGGGCGCACACTCCCGTGTCAGTAGGGGTTGAAACATGGAATAGGTGTAGTCTTTATAAATTATCTGTGTAGTAATTTCCACTTTAAAAAGTCGTGCTCACATCCATCAGCTCCTTTTGGCACCACAAGAATGTTTATGATATTGCTTCAGTAGAAAAGAATGAGACTTAGAGGAGAATGAGTGTCTGAGACCATATAGCAAGTCAGTTGGGGCTAAAATATAGGTCTCTTGAGTCTTAAACCAGAGCTCTTTCCACCAAACTGTACTTGGGAAGAACGCCCCAGAACTAGGAAGAGAGACGAGAGACTATGCATTTCTTTCTTCTGCCAATGGGCAATGTTTCCTCCACCCCAGCTTAAGCAGGGCAAGCTCAGCTGAGACATTAGATGAGTGACCACCTGAAAATCAAAGGCACATGCTATTAGGCTGAAATACACAAAATTAGCACTTCCATAAAAGTTGAAAATATTCAAATATCAATAATTAATAATTTCCTATGTTTTTGAGCTAAGTGCTCTCCTCAAATTTATGTAGGTTCCATTCCCTGTGTTGTCTCGCATTGGTCTTTTTGGTGGTTAATTTGGTCAGTTGCTTTGCTTTCAATTTCGCTGACCCTTACAGCCTGAGTCAGCCAGAGACCTCAGATCATCACTCAAGTGGCCTTCATAACCAAATCGAGCCAATTATATAGGCAGCCAGCCAAACCTTGCAATTAACCCCAAGCCCAGCCCACACTTAGGGCTGTGGAGCTATGACTCACAAATGACCAGTTTGCAAGAATTTTCAACAGGTCTAACCTGTTCCTGGTGACTACATGTTTTGCCTGGAAAAGAAATTTGATCGGTATTTAGTTCTCCTCATCTGTCCATGTTTGTATGTTTTCTGGTCAGTGGGAAATTTCCACGGCTCTGACGGGGAGATCATTAGAAACTCTGGAGGGTGTCTTGGCCCAGTGTCAAAAATGCAGGGGGCAGCAGGGAGTCAAGTGTCTAAAGAAGCACTCATGAAAGTCATTCATTCTCACCATCCAGGGGAGGCTGGTGACTGACTCGAGTTGCCTGGCTTCCGCCATCTGGCCTGAAGTCAGGATGCTCTCACCAGGATGTGCAGGCTCCAAGGGGGGCCGCCTGGCAGGAGTACCACGGCCACCGCGGCAAGATGATAGGGCCATGTGTTTCCCTTAGGTGGCAGGGAGATGAGGACAGTGCTTTCTGTGTCTTTTGACTACAAGTTACTTTTGTGATCCACTTACTAAGGGGCATAAAATTGTATGAAATGGTAAGGCCTCTGGCCCTACGGATGTGTCTCCTGAGGGCTACATTTCCACTTTGCACTCCAGGTGCAAAGAGCTTGCAAAAGAGCAGAGACCGAAGAGCTCTTTTTCTCCTGAAAAGACTGCAGATCTACTGGCTGAGGTGATGAAGATGTTAAAAGGCAGCTGTTCGTGATCTTGGTGAGAATTTTGCAGAGCGTGTGGGTGCGAAGCCAAATTGTCAGTGAAGTTGGGGGGGGGGCGCCATGTAGAAGTGAAAAGCCAGCCCTCTTGGGGCAAAAACAAAATTAAAACTAAAAAACCCTAACTAACCCTGTACTGTGGACTTTGATGATTTCCGTGGTGCAAAAATTTTCCCACTGTTGCCAGTTTTGAACTACAATGGGCTTGCAAAATCTCTGATTATTTGACAATCTTCTCTCCAGAGCCCGAGATCTGGTTGTAAAGTGCACCAACTCAGTGGTTTCAAAATGGAAACTGGGCACCCACATAGGCACGAGTTAAAATGTAAAGATACTGGGCTCAGAAGTGAGGCTCTCAGGGCAGATCCCTCCTCTGTCCTCCCCTGCTTTCCTTCCTTCCTTGTAAATGCTTGTAAGAGTTGAGTTCCCATTGTAGTATTGATAGTTTGGGTCTTGCCTGTCCTCCAGAGCTCATTAGTTGAAAACATAGTGTCCATCTGAGAGTAGTGGAACTGCTAGAGGGCTGAGCCCAGTTGGAGGGTGTGGGTCCCTGGAGGTGTGACTTTGAAGGGTACATTGTGTCCCAGGATCCCCTCCTACTCTCTCTGCCTCCTGCCCACCATAAGGTGAGTCCTTTGCCCCACCACATGCTCCCCACCATGACCTTCTGCCTCACTATGTGCCCAGAAGCCCAGGAGCCAAGTGATTACAGATGGAACCCTCTTAAACCATGAGCCAACATAAACCTTTCTTCCTTGAAGCTGATATTCTTAGAGGTTTTGTCACAGTGATGCGAAGCTAATGCACTGCACCATGGCACAAAACTCCGGTCACAGGCTCTGTGTCCAGACACCTGACCCGAGACACGGTTCCTAACCAGTCACTGCCCCAGAAGCACCCAGTGCTCAGTGTCATCCTAGAGATGCTCCCTCCCCCAGCACTGTCACCTTCCAAGCGCTCATTTTAGGTCTGCCTGCCTGGCCCTGCAGGCAGAGAGCACCATGCTGCTGGATTCTTGGAGAAAGCTGTGAGGGGCTGTCAGTGTGCTGGGTATGGATTGGTCTCAGATTGCTCCCCTAGTGGGCCACACGTAATTTAAAAGAGCTGTCTGCCAAAGTAGAAATCCAGTTCAATTGTTATAAAGTGGAACCCAGCTTGTACATTGTGTGGATTTACAGAACTATGGGATGGCTGTATTCCCAAGGAAAAGAATAGATTGCAACTGAAGGAATTCGGCCTTCAGTAGTAAGTTATTCTTCCACTTATGCAAGCCACAGGGCTCTTCCTGTGTCTTGGCGGAACAGTCTTTAAAGCTGGGCCTCAGGTTCCTTGTGGGCAAATGAGTTGCAGAACTGAGTTGCTCTCTCAGGCGTCCATCTGTTCCAGCACGCCGTGCTTCCGGGCTGCTCCTGGCTCTCAACGCACCATCTCTCCACACTTCCCTGTAAGGTTTTCAGCCCCCTTATTTGATTCTGGTTCTCCTACTCTGGAGGCGTCTCCTGTTCTGCTGCACATAACTACTTAGTCGTGCCACAAGTAAGATGTTCTTGAAGTGAACAAACTTGAGGGGCCTTAGATTAAACTAGGATTTACTATGAGTCTTCATCAGGATCTCAGATGTTTTAGGGCATGGGTCCCCAACCACATAGCAGGACGTAAGTGTGGGAAGCTTGATCAGTATTTATAGCCTTGCAATATGTTTGAATCATTTGGAAACCATTTCTCCCTTTCCTGTCCATGGGAAAATGTTGTCAGTGTAGCCCATTGCTGGTGCCAAAAGCTCAGGCATCACTGTTCGAGGGTTCACTGTACATCACAAACAGGGAAACTGAATGCTTAAGGGGTCCTGAGCTTTTTGACTTCAAATCCTCCTCACCCTCCTGGCATGGGATGCTGTATTAATTTCCCAGTGCTGGCGTAGCAAAATGTCACAAACTAGTTGGTTTAAAACAACAGATATCTGTTTTTTCATGGTTTTGGAGGCTGGAAGTCTGAAATCAAGGTGTTAGAAGGGCTGTGGTTTCATTCAAGGTTCTAGGGGGCAAACATGGTCTGTACCTTTTGCTTAGCTTTTGAGGTAGCCAGCAATTCCTGGGGTTTCATAGCCCATAGAGGCATCATTCCCATCTCTGCCTCTTGTGTCTCATGTTCTCCATGTCTCTTCTTCTAAGGATGCTAACCAGATTGGACTAGGGGCCCCATCCTAAACCAGTATGACCTTACCTGAACTTGTCATCTGTATGCAATCACCCTCTTTCTTTGTATGGTCACAATCACAGGGACCAGGGATTAGGGCTTAGGATTTCAATGTAAGTTTTGGAGTGACACAATCCAACCCACAGCAGTCAGCTATTAATATTTACTAAAACTAGCCCTCCAATGACATTTTCAGAAATGTCCTAGAAACTTAAAATGTAATAAAGATTCACTAATCAGGTACAGGCTGAGTATCACTTACCCAAAATGCTTGAGACTAGAAATATTTCAGTTCCTTGATTTTAAAAAACATTTGGAATACTTTCATACACATAATGAGATATCTTGTGGAAGGACCCAAGTATAAACACAAAATTCTTCTAGGTTTCATATACACCTTGTACACATAGCCTGAAAGGAACTTTATACAATATTTTCAGTGCACCTGTGTCCTGGGCAATGTGTCACATGAAATCAAGGATACACCTTCCACTTGTAGCATCACAGTGGTGGTTAAAAAATTTTAGACTTTGGAGCACTTTGGATTTCAGATTTTTGCAATAATGCTGCTCAACCTGCATTATAAAGCTCTTATGTCAGGGGTTCTTGACCTAATATCAGAAGTTCATGGCCTTGCCTGAGGGAAAAAAATTATTTGTGCTAACTAATCTTTAATTTATGTTAAGCATTTCCTTCAATTATGAGCTGAGGCAACTAACCACAGTGATATCAGGAGGACCTGTGGCTATGTCACTGATAGAAATCATAGATACTTTCATCTGATGCTGTGCCATGGCAGATACCGTGGGATATCATTTATATTCATCACCATTTCAAAATCAGCATGGTTATTGACTTGCACTAGATTTTATTTAATAGTTAATAAGGAAACACATATCATACAACAGCACAAATATTTCCATATCTGTATTTCAACATCCCTGATTTCCTCTGCAACTCTTTGTGTTTTCTTTTATGCACTTGAGAACAGTTTTCTGAGGAAGCTGTGCACTCCACCTGGCAGTTAAATATACAAATGGCCCAGAAAAGAAAAGATCTTCTGTCCCCACTAATGATTCCTGTGGCCTGAACCACCCAGCTTCCTATGGAGAGGTTTACTTGAGAGATACACGCTAGTACAACATTTCCATTTCTACAATCAAAATATAATCAATAAATCAGTCAAACATAGACAGACTCAGTTGTCTCTTAATGACATGGATATGTACTGAGATGTTTTGTTAGACAGTTTCGTTGTTTGAACATTCTAGCAGCCTATGGACTTTTAAATCACCTTCAACAAGTGTTTCCTGAAGACCTCAATGCATCTCCCTCCGAGGCACACTGCCCCAGCCCCATCCACTGGTAAGACATTCCTTGATATGGTGCCATCCTTATCTTCAGGTGAGAAAGCTGAGGCTCAGCAATGTGTCGTGCAGCTAGGGAGCCACAAAGTCGTGGTTTAAACACAAGTCATGCGCACTTCCTCCCTAGAGCAGGGCAGTGCTTGGGGATAAGCAGATGGCTCTGGCTGAGAACTGGGGGTGTCCCCAGCCCTGCAGTTTGGATTAGACGTCTCCACCTCTGTGTTCTGCTCAATTAGAAAGCCGATTCCATTTCTTGGGTGTGGCTTCTGTCCTCCTGGCATCTCACAGCTGCAGCCCCCTGCTTTGCACATCTCAGGGAGGAAGGTGGGACTGTATTGAGGCAGCAACACAGAGCCCTGCAGGAGAATGCGTTTTCTGGAACCTTGCTCTTCAGCCACAGCCCCGGGCCCCTTGTCCACATTGCTAGGAAGTCACCTCAGATTCCGTGCTCAGGGCCGGAGGACTTCCCCAAGAGGCTTGTTTTAGTCACTTCTTTTTGGTCGCTATGACAAAATAGCCGACCTCCACTACCTACAGGAGGGGAGGTCCAATTTTGCTCATGGTTCCCGTCCAGGGTTGGCTGGCTGTAAGGCAGAAACAGGGTGGCACAGGGGCGCAGGTGCTCAATCCACGGCAGTGGGGAAGCAGAGAAGGAAGGGAGGAATCAGAGACCTTCCAGGTCACACCTCTGGCGACCTCCTTCAACCAGGCCCCACCTTGAACAGCACATTCAGCTATGGGCTCATCAGTGCATGAACCCACAAATGAACAGAGCACCCCATGATCCAGTCGCCTTGTGCACATGTCAGGTTTGGAGGGCATTTTAGATCTACATCATACCACGGATATTACCCTATTTCCTTCTATAAGCTCGGATGTCTTCCTGAGTTTTAGACAGCCAGTATCTTGGAATTAGAAAGACCTTACAGAAAGGATCCCCCTAGTCTTCCCAAAACCCCAGTGTTGCCAGCCTTGGACAGCCACTCCTTTGCTCAACTACTATATTCCAAGGAGTGCTGAGTTGAAGTGTTTATGGCTGCTGAAGATTCATCCATTTCCCTATTGTCTAAGGTTGCCCCATTGTCTGACATTACCCGGAGCTTCAAGACAGATCCTGAACATGCTCTGAGGCCTGGAGTGTTGGCTGTGGGCTATTACACAACTTTCTTGAGTATCAGTGCTCTCATCCATGAAAGAAGAGTTTTGTTTTTTCCTGACATATTTCTACTACACTGTGAATGGGATCATTTGAGATAATGGATAAGAAATTGGTTTTTCACTGAGCAGCCATATTGGAAAGCAGACATTCTTCTCAGTAACAGTAACTAAACTATCTTACATGTTTCCAAACAGCATTTACTGTCAAAATACCAACTGGGTAAGACTCAAGGAGGAAGTCAGTTTCAAAGGTTGAGTTTGGTGACATAGCTACTGGCCTTGGAAGTCACACTAAGCTTGGAAGCTGCAGTGGGGAGCCTCTGACAACCCAGGGATGTCTTGGGAATCTACAGAAGGCAGCCAACATGGGGAGGGGAGGATATTAAATTGGATAAGAAAGACAAAAGTATTTTGCATTTTGCCAGTGGTCACCTGGGTCCACCGCAGAGATGAGGTGATGAAGAAACAGCAAACCTTTTACAAGATACGATGGGTGTCCAGGCTCAGAAGGACAAGGGGACACTCATGGAGACTAGTACAGATCAACAGGTAGAGCAAGTGCCACAGGAGACTCTGAAGGAAGACAAGGTAACAGGCAGCTGGGCCTGCCTCCTTCTGGGGGACTGGCTGGCTGGCACCATGCAAGCTGGGTTGAGCCTGCAGTAGGGTGGACAGCAGGCCCATGAAGCAGTCACCGGGCCCAGCACTCAGCTTTGTGCAAAGGGGCAAGGCCTACCCCTCCCATCCATCCTGGTCCAAAGCCCTTTCTTCTTTGGAGTCTCATGTTCCCTGTGGTCACCAGAATCTTCAGATGATTCTTCTGTGAACTGGGGGATGAGGCTCTGGCCACGGTCTGGGCTGTGACTTGATTCTTTCCTGAGCACACTGTATGGACAAGTCCAGTCCACAGTCCTCCCCTGGGCTATCACATTTTCTTTCATATGGCAAAGTTGGTTTAATTGACTGCCAGGGCCCCATCCAGCCTGGCCTTACATTTCTTTCTGATCCATAACTGGTTTCTAAGACAATACCAAAAGATCATATGACACAGATGTCTGGAGCCTGGAGAGCGGGTTTATAAACTTTCTCAAGCTATAGTAGTTTCATATGAAAACCTAATACTGGGGTATGGAATGCCTCAAAGAATTAAACAGAATTATATAATTCAGCAGTTACAAAAGAATAGGAACCAAGGTTGTTCTGATAGCTGCACATCTATGTTAATGACAGATTAGACACTGCCAAAAGTTGAATGTAACCTGTATGTTCACTGATAGAAGAATGGGTAAATAAAAGGAAGTATCTGTGTACCACAGTATAAGTGCTTGGCCTTAAAAAGGAAGGAAATCCTGACACATGCTGCAACATTGGCAAGAAATGCTATGCTAAATGCAATAAGCCAGACACAGAAGGATGAGTATTGTACTGATTACACCTGCACGAGAGGTCAAGTTCCTGGAGGCTGGAAGTGGAAAGGCAGATGGATGAGAGGGGCTGAGAGAGGGAAATTTGGAGCTACTGCCTGATGAGAGCAGAGTGTCAGTTCGGGAAGGCAGAAACGCAGAGTGACAAGTGGGACAGTCAAATAAACACATTTGAGGCTGTTGAAATATGTATTCAAAATGCTTAAAATAGAATATTTTGTATGATGTATATTTTACATTAAAAACAAATATTTTACAACTTACACGTGCTAATGTTTTCAGTTTGGTATACAAAATAAAAGTAATGAAGTGTGATTTGTGCTGGCTACCACCTTTTCACAGAAGTGAAACCAAGCACGGGAGGACGAATTTTAAAAATTAATTGAAGTGAGGAATTACTGATAATAGTTCTCTTATACACTGATTCTAAACATCTGAGTGAGCCTTTATTCAGCCTTGGAGTCCTTCTCTTTGTGTCTGCTTTGGTGAGTAGCATTCAGCGTGGTTTTCAATATACAATGTAAAGCTGGGAAAATGAAACTGGGACATTGCTTGGTGACGGTCACCTAGGTGGTGACCTGGAGTGGGCTGCTGTAACCGGAAGGGGCCCGAGGGGGCTGTAGGTCCTGGCATGAGCCCTCCATGAAGGTTACAGAGTTTGCTGTCTGATTATCCATTGGGTTCTTCGTGTATGGTGTTCATGTGAGTGGGTGTCAGTGTCAGTGCAATAATTCACACTCAGATGGAAGAGAGAAATACACAGGCATGCCGGTGAGCGGCCCCCTCACATCAGAGTTCCTGAGTGTCACCGTGGGCTTTGGAGGCATGGGGCAAGGGGCTCATCTGGCAGCACAGTCACCTGGGGCTGGGGTGGATGAGATGAGAGATGTCTGAGAAAACAGAAAAGAATGAAATACCGATACATTAAGGCTAGGAATAGAGGCTCTGAGGGGTTATAATAACAATTCCCTTTTCCATTTCTCATTGTTTATTTCCTAAACCACAATACGGCAAATCTAATGCATTTTTTCTCTTCTGGGTGACAGTTCGGTTCAGTCATTTCTCTGACATGGTCTTTGTATTTGGGAGAGAAGGAGCATTTTCTAGGCATTTTAGAGTATAATTTGAATAAAGGCAGAGAGAGGAATTGAATTCAGAAATGATCTTATCACAAATATAAAGCAAAAAAGTGAAAATAGTAATCTCACAAAATACCCAAATAGCCTGCTTGGGTTTCCAAAATGTTTTCCTAGAACCCAGGCAAGATCCCATACAAACCTGAACCTTAGATTTGTCATACTGTGGTGTGACGGGGAGAGAGACAGAGAGAAGCAGGTGGAATTGATGAGAACTGCCAGGGACTGTATACTTTGTTTCATAGTCAACAAGGAGATGGAGGTGTGGCTGGGTGAAAGTCAGTTTTGTGGCAGTTGATAGGCAGATTGGACAAATGACTGGCTGGAGCCAGAGGAAAGAGGTGGGGGCGGGTTCAAGAAGATTAGGCGGAGCGGAGGAGACTAGACACACAGGGCTGGGAGAGCAAATGGAAAGTGCAGGCCAGCGCACTCCCAGAAAAAGAAAAATCGGGCCTTAGCTACAGAGCAGATGGGGACAAGGATGACCTAGGTTTTCAGGACCCAAGGACGAGATTATGGAGGCGACATGAATGAAGAGTGTGAATGTATGTGTGACCAGCTGCTCTCCTCTGGCTGAGCTTGAGGGGTTGAGGGACCTTCTTGGTGGAAGCAAACCACAGCTGGCTGGAAGTTTGGGACTAGAGGCCAGGAAAGAGGTTGGGGTTGGGACAGTGATTTAGGAGACAAGGGGCTGGAAGGGGCCTCTCTGCATGTGGATTAGCCCCAGAGAGAGATCAGCTCACCAGGGAGAGAACAGAGAGGAGACAAAATGTGTATTTAGGAAGAAGATACAAGAAGCTGTCTTGGACCAGATTAAAAGGATCATACAGAACGCTGTCAGCTTTCGGCCAGTGAAGACATTCCTTGGCTTCTGGCTCTGTCTGCTCAGCCCTGTGATTCTCACAGCCAGGGTCCTGTCATTCTTGCTTTCCCTTCAGGCCACTCCTATTTGTTTGTGGGGAAAACTTGATTTCTGGTTTTAAGTGGCTCCAGCTCCAATGTCCACTTGTTGTTGAATAGGATCTGCTCTGCCTTTCGTCTTTGTTGCAGCTAAAACCTGTAAAAGGTGGTGGGAAACTCCTGTGAACTTGCAGGATCACGACTCGGTGTGAGAAAGAGGCACAGTCGCTGTGGTGTTCTGAGGATGTCGGTCGCTCTGCTCAGCATTCTGCAAGTGTCATTTCCTTTAATCTGCCTCCCACTTGAACAAGTATTATCGTCATTGTCTTGCTTACTTTTCTGTCCTTGCTGAGACAAAATGCCCAACACCCAAAATGAAAGAAGGAAAGGTTTATTTAGCTTACAGTTTGTGGAGGTTTCAGTCCATATTTGGCTGGTTCTGAGGCAGAGCGGCACATGGCTGAGGGCAAACTGTTCAGGGCAGCAGAGCACAGCAAAACCAACCAGCCAAAGGGAGGAATGGCTGCAAAACAGCCTCCTTTTCTCCCCTACATTGTAAACAGCCTACCCCCACCCAGGGGTCGTGAACCTCTCACACAATCCCCACGCCCTCCTCTTTCACAGGCTCAGGATGTTTACAAAGTAAGCACCCCAGCTTCCTCCTGAATCACTCAGCTAAACCTCTAGATTCCCCAAGTTGACACAATGTATCAACCATAACAGTCATCATCATCACATTTACTGGCTAGGAGATGGGTTCCTGGAGTGGGCCAGGTCCCACAGGTGGTAGGTAGCAAAGGTTGATGTCCAGACTTACCAGCCCCAAGGCCCTAGCTTTTAACTGCTGCATTAGCCTGAGAGAGATGCAAAAGCAGGAGGAATGAGGGTGAGAGAACTTTCTGGAAAATTAGTTGAAATGTGGATTACCCAAGATTCCTTGAGCTGATCTTAGGAGAGGCTCCTGCCACCATCAAAACAGGGGGAAATCTTTGTTCCCAGGAGATAAGGGAGATTTTAGGGTTTTCTAACGCAGCCCACTCTCTCCCCACCTAAAGATATGCAGACTGCTTCTCCAGACAGGAGTGCTGTAAGATGCCAGAGAGGCAGAGTTCCTGTGTTTGGCTTAGGGTCCTCTCTCCTGGACAGGGCTTCACCTTTGGCAGCAAGTCTTTTTATCACCATTTACTTGGAGCTGGTGGCGCCTGACGGGCCCATCCCAGGGCTCTGTTTGTCCCTGGCACCTAGTGCAGTGGTTTGTAGCTGGAAGAGCGATTCCTTTGTCATGTCCTAGACTCCAATGACTAGAGGAGTCAAGGAGACTCCATGACCAGCGACCACATGGCCAGCAACCAAACTCCAGCAGCTCCCAACAGAGCTAAGAACTTAAGTTCTATATCCTCTCGCCATTTTCTCCCAGGGACCATGGAGAGACCACCGACTCCCACTTAGCTCAGTAACTGACCCGTGGTTACAGTGAATGACAGCTCTGAATATTTACTGTAGAGCCAGAGCTGGAATTGGAGCTACAGTTTCCCAAAACCCACAGCACACAGCCACTGTGCCACTTCCCTCCTCCTCTGGGCTCCCTGCAGCCAGCTTCTACCACACATCAGTCACCCTGTGCACCCCAGAAGGAAGACAAGTACTGATGTGAACACAGGCAGGTGACCCACAGGCTCAGGGAGTCCCCAGCCTCCGTGCTGTCAGGCACTGATGCTTATTACTTGTGCCCCCGAGCAGAGGAGAGCTGCCTTGAAGGGGTTCCTCAGGCAAAACCAGCAAGTCCGGGAGGGAGCTGGAATCGTAGCGTGCTCCTTCCCGTCAGGAAGCAGTTCCTGACCTGGGGGCTGACAGCAGATGCAGAGGTGACCTGGAAAGCTGGGAGGAAGTGAGTGACCGAGCTGGGTCACTTCCTGTAGGCAAATGCACAGCCTGGATGACCGGGAGCCCGTTTCTTCAGCTTTGCCAGCCTTGGGTTTTCCTCTGAGTTACAGTAATGATGATTATTTGCAGGGTGGCTCTGAAGTCAGGATGGAGCACATGGGTGGTGCCTGTGACACTGAGGGCTGGGGCAGGGGTTGTGGTCTCTTTCCACCTTTTTCCTACTGTACGCTGGGAGGCTGGGGCATGTGTTCCTGTCATGACAAACTCTCAAGCCAAATGCAGAGCTTGCTGGGCAGAGAAGGGGCTGCTCAGAGTGCTGCACTGGGTTCATTACGGGTGTTTGCTATGGATATGTGGAAATGTGGGTTTCTCGGAGGCACCATGATCACAAAAACCCAACAGAGCTCGTGACCTGATCAGATAGATTTGGACAGCAGAGGACAGAATTACAGGAGAGGGAGATGTGATGACATGGTCGGAGGAAGGGATGTGTGGGCTTTTCAATGGCAGATAAAGAAAGTAGCCAAGTGGGAGAAGGAGACTTGTCCCACAGATGCAAGGGGTCCTGCACCCTGTCCTTTCTTCTGGTCACCCTCATTATATGTCGCAGAAATGACTCGGCCAGCCTGAAGCCCTTGAGAGCAGAACTCCACTCCCCCACATTGCTACAGCCCGGCATATGGTGGGTGCTCAAGAGTCATCCTCAGGACTGCTTCTGCTCAGGACTGGTTCCAGCACCCCTCATGGAAACCAAAGCCCACAGTGCTCAAACCCCTTCTATAAAGCCCAGGAGCATTTGCATAGAACCTACACACCTCTCCTGCTCTACTTTACATCACCTTTAGATGACGTAGAAGACATGTTAATGCAAAGTAAATGTTATGGAAACGGTACGCTGTGGTGTTTAGTGAATAATGACAAGGAAAAAGTCTGTACATGTTCCATACAGATTCGATTTTTACAGTGCTGGGGATAGAACCCAGGGCCTGTACATGTTAGGAAAATCTGCGTGCTAGTAGTAGCGCTTGTGCTAACACTAAGCTCTGCCCCAAGTCCTGCAATGTTTTAGAAGAATACTTTTGATCTGCTGTTGGTTGAATCTGTGGGTGTGGTTTCTGTGGATAAGGAGTCCCTACTGCCGGTGTATTACGTAAGTGAGTACACGAGAGAGCAAGCAGGCGCACTGGAAAAGGGAAGTGATGGTTAGAAGGTGGAAGGTTTTGGGATAGAAGTAGGGGCCCACTGGGTTGTTTCAGTGGGGAACTATCTCTCTGAAGGGGCTGCTTTAGGAAAGAGTAACCAGAGGGCCATGGGCAGGCTGGGCTGGGTGCAGGCTGGATGGAGGCCCACGGGGAGGCAATGAGGTAGTGGAGGTGTCAGGATGGTGGTGTTCTGGACTCACCTATGAGATGGTGGGAAAGAAGGAACACCCAGATGAACTACACAAGCACTCCACAAACATTTTTATCCTGCAGCTTCTTCTGGTGGCTTCTGTGATTCCCAAGATGCTACACACTCTTCCCTACCACCAGTATTATAATCATAAAAGTCATAAAAAGATTTGCAACAATTAAGAAAAGGAGTGAAGCCACAGGGACCTGCAGTTCTGCCGCCCTGACTTGGACATGGAAAGGTGGTGGCAGATGGGCCCACGGAGGGACGGGGTGAGGGCACTTGGTGGGCACTGGGTCAGGGAGGGAGAAGAGCTGTGCTGTGGCAGAGTGGACCCTGGCCACGGTGTCCTCTGCCTTCTCTTTTTCAGGAAAGGTGGAATTCCTATCTTTGCTGCTCTAGAGTAAAAGATAAAGGTGGAGAAAGACTTACTAACTTTTATTTTTTGTCCAGTCAAATATCTCCACTGCTTCACCTCTTTGAAATGGTTATACAGTGTTCTAAAAATTTTATACATTCCTCGCTAGGGACCAGCCTCCAGAGAGAATGTGTCCCCAGGAGACATTCTTGCAAGAACAAGGCCAGAGGAGTTGAAAGACTCCTGAGAAACGCACAGTGCTCTGCAGATAAAAGGCTCTTGCAATGGCTCTGAGGTATTCAAAAATCAGTGGTGAGATAAGATCTACTGCTAAGGACAGATATAGACAAAAGAAACCTGGAATTTCCAGTTACCACCTCAGAAAGTCTGATCAGAAAGATGGGAAGAACTCAACAGGAATTCCTAACCCGGGAACCTCCATATTTGTAGTTTTTCTTATGCCTTATTTGTTTCTTTCTGGGTCTAACTCCTAGCCAAATATTGCAGAAAGTGTGGGCCTATCTTCCAGCCTGTCTTCAGTGTGGCCTGTGGCAGGCTAGGTTCCCCCTTCAATCAAGCTTGGAGGTTCAACCACTAAGAGGTGAGGAAAGCTGTCTGGTCCTGGGGCCTTTGTCAAAAAAGCAAAAGGAGCATATCCTCATTTTGTGTGCCCAGCTATGTAGTCAAGCATTATTCTAGAAGCTTCTGTGAATGTGTTTTAGATGGGATTAACATTTAAATCAGTAGGCTTTGAATAAAACAACTGCTGTCCATTATGTGAGTGGGTCTTATCCTTCACTAGAAGGCCTGTGTAGATCTGCGTAGATCTCCCTAGAGCAAGTAGAATTCAGCCCACAGGCCCTGCAGATCTTGGACTTGCCATGGTCCATAACTGAGCCAGTTTCTTAAGTAAATCTCTCTTCCTATATATGTCTTGTTGGTTCTGTTCCTCCAGAAAACCTCTGACACATTCAGGCACTTAGTTATGGTAGCTACAGGATTTCTAGTACTTCTATAATTGGGGTGTGTCCAGGTAGGAGAAACCAGTGGGAGTAGGGGGATCCATCTGAGTTGGTGCTGCTGGGTGGAGTCACTTCAGCACTTCTGTTTACCTATGGTCGTCTAAGCTATCAGCACAGTTTGAGTGGGTGCAAGCCATAGATAATTCCAAGCATGTTGAAAGTTCAGAGGAAGGATTCACTGCATTTGTTAGGGAATATTTGTTATTTAGAGAAAGCAGAGAATGATAATTACTGACCAAAGAGGATTCCCTTGTTCAACATTAGAAACCAGACAAAGAACAGAGTATGCAATGTTAGACAACATTTATCTTCAAGAATGAAGAGTGAATTTTACTCTGAACTGGATGGTCAACCTCCAAGTATTCTAGTTTATCTTAGTATTCTGGTTCCACAAAGTTTCAGCCAGCTTTTGATGCAATGCATTTAGAGCTTTATGGTTTCAGACATGTATATTAAATATAGTAGGTGTCCTGATAGTTCAAATGAGCAGGGCCCTGGACTGGACAAATCAGGCAGAGAAAAGAGGGGTGATCCACAAAGACTCAGTGGAGAGAATAAGGCACATGTCTTTCTAGCAAGAAGTCATTTGTGAAAAACAGAGGCATGAGACCATATGGTCTGAGAGTCGTTTTTAAATAGGTGCCTATAACTTCAGAATAGTAATAAGAGTCATGATCACACCTGTAGTCTCCGAGAAGCCCAGAGGTGAGTTAAATCTCAGCAAACAGAAGGGGTCTCAAAGACCAGTTTTGGCCACAACTCTTTCAGCAATGCAAGAAAATGTTGGGCTTCTAGGTTAGTATGTAGTCTAATGTTACTCCCTGGGGTGGAGAGGGGCGGAGTTTCTAGCCAAAATAGATACTGCAGTAACACAGCCTTAAAAATATAGCTCCAATGCTAGAAGTAAAATTGAAACAAACACTGGAGAGTGAGGTGTTAGCAGGAGAATGATGTACAGCCCCTCCTTATTCAAACTGTCTGATAAACAGAAGTGCTGTTCTCTCTCCAGTCTAGGTCCTGCCTCGTCTTTCCTGATGACAATATCTCCGGTATCCTGATTCCTCCATGACTACTGCCATGGTCATGAGGAGCTACTCCATCTAGAAGCCTTTCTTGTTCTTCTCCTCTGCCACACAGCCTGCTGCTTGCCTGTCTCAGCTCTGCACCTGCTAAGCTACAGGTGGTGTCCAATTCACGACAGTCTGACTAGTGATTTCTTTTTCTACCTTATAATGGCATGAACGCAGTACACATCCATTAGAAACCATAGTTCCAACTTTGCATCTGGGCCTTTGCCCAGGTTTACATTGTGCAGTACAATCCTCTTTCAAAATGCTGGGGAGCAGTGGGGAACCAAGAGATCACAAGGGAACCCCACGGACCCTCCACGGTGCATTGTGTTGCAAAGCTATGGTATTGTGTAGGTTAAGTCTGTTAAATGAATTTTTGACTTCAGATATTTTCAACATGTGATAGGTTTATCAAGATGCAACCCCATAGTAAGTGGAGGAGCATCTACCTGTCACTGCCTACTAGACTACACCATCCTTGAGGGCAGGTTTGTGACTTGTACAACTTATATCTCCAGTGCTTGGACCAGGGCCAGTAAGTCCCTCCTTGACCCAGGTCTTCATGAATCTGACTCAGTACCAAAGCCAGGACTCTATTGGGCTTAAGTATTCTTATCTATGCTGCTGATTTTGCTGTTAAACCTGCTTTGACATGGAAACTTACTCTCTGCCTATATTCCATGTGCATATTCTTGGGTTGCTACTCTAGCTCTTCCAGAGACAGGGTTTCCTTTCTTGAGCCATGGCTTCCCCTGTCAGTACCACATATATGGCCTCTGGATCTCTCCAGTCCTTGTTGGAGATGTGGCTGGTGACCTCCATTGTCCATTACTGGTTTATGGACAATTGACCTAAGCAGGCCCTTGGTCTCTGCCTTTGGTTGTATATCACAAAACTGAATTTTTTCCTAGCATACTTTTTTCAGCCTGTTTTTTTACCTTACTTTAAGTGTATCTCTTTTGAAGGCCAATTCTGGTCTAGCTATGTTGTGTGTCTAATACTGACCCTGAGAGAACTCCTGCACTCCCTTCATGGGCTTTCAGGGTCCCGGATTCCAGGGACTGGCTACGGGTGTGATTCCACAAGCTTAAGGATGGTTCAAAATGTGTCTCAGAAATGTGCTCAAAGGCCTGGATTTTCTATATTTGGGAATTTGGATTTTTTTCCTGCAAATTGCAAATCAAAGACCAGCTGTACTCTCCCAAGAAAAAGCCCAATTATATTCATGCCAGGTGGAGTCCTATTCCTGTGATGTAAATGTGAGGTCATGGCACAGGCCCAACATGCTCCCCAGAGATGTTTGTGCCCTATGACCCGGATCCTGGGCTTGCGTTACCTTTCATGGAAAAGGGAGCTTTGGAGATGCAAGAAGACTACCCAGGTGGGACCATTCTGATCATGTGAGCCTTTGAGAACAGTGAGCTTTCTCTGGTTGGGGCCAGAGAATTGCAGCAGGAGGCAAAATCACTAAGATTCCAGTTGGTGGAAGGAGTCGCTATGTCCTTGCTGGTTCTGAGATGTAAGTAGGGCCCATGTGTCATCTGTAGAACCTGCCGTCAGCAACATGGCCCTGCTTAGAGCTCAGTCCCACCCTAAAAAGAGGACCCATGCTATGCTCCAGACCTGTGAGATAGCAGAGGTGTTTAAGGCAGTGAATTTGGGGAAATTTGCTCCAGCATCCATAGAGAATGAGTGCGGCCCTTCATGAGGTTAGACGGGCCTTGGATGGGAAAATGTGCCATTTTCTCGCCCATCCTGATCCATGGGAGGCAAAGCAGCTCTGTGTCGCTCAGTGCAGTTGGCACTGGATGATGAGAACCCCGCAGGCCAACAACACTGGTATCTCCATTTTGGCCTCGCGGCAGCTTTCCACCAAGCAGGAGCTTCCCTCCGTGTGGCACATTTGCAATGCCTGGCCTTCCTCAGGAGCCAGAGTGTGGTCATTTCATCACCTGCCGGGGAGCTTGCCCGGCCCAGCCAGACTCCAAGGAAGCTGTCGTGAAAATTCAAATGCTCATTTCATGCTCACACCACCCCCAGCCACACCATGGAGTGAGGCTCATCCTGCAGCGGAAGCAAGGCAGGAAGTCAAGCTTTTCCGAGAAAGACCTGGCAAGCAGGGCACCCCCTCTCTGCAGACTGCTTCCTAGTCAGCAATGGGAAACGCGCTTCTACAGAAACAGGGCTGGAACAAAAGGCTTCGATGGCTTTGTTCTGGATTCCCTGTGAGTGACTGACTTTCCCGGGCAGCAACCAGTGCTATCGAGGTCGAGGGCAGGGCTTGGCTCTATCTGCAGGCCAATTAGCTCTAGCCATTTCATGCAGAGAGACTCCCTCTAATTCAGAATGTCTTTACTGAGTACTCAGCCCTGTGTAAGCGATAGGGGGGACAAGAGAAACGGAGTGACCCCACAGAAACTTAGGCTCTGGTAGGGAGAGGTGCCTGTGAACAAAGACGGATGGGCTGATGCTATGGAAGGTGTGTCAGAGATTCATGAGTGTCCGGTGGTAGGAGATGTTAATTCTGCTCACATATTCCAGGGAAGTTGAAGTAACAGAGATGGTACCAGCAAGGCCTCCATGGAGGCACAGGGATAGGTAATAGCTGGTGATATACATTTGGTGCTTTACATTTTATAATTTCGCTGCAGTGGAATTTTGGTGAGCAGAGCATGACAAAGGTGTTTGTATGAAGGAAACTTTGGGACTCGGTAGCAACAGTCGTGAAGATGGAAAAGTCTGTATTATTAGTAATAAGATGTTCTCATGGGTACGAGGGTGCTGTGCTTCCTGTTCCTCTGTGTCCAGGGAGGGTGTCCTGGTGTTTACCAGCCGACCTCTGTGTCCACTGGTTCCACATCCACAGGCACAATTAACCAATAAAATATTAAAAAAAAACCTGTGCTTGTACAGAACATGTACAGACTTTTTTGCCATTATTCCCTAAAAAATAAATTATAAAATTCTTTACACAGTGTACAGTGTATTGGGCAGTATAAGCGATCAAAGAGATGGTTTAATGTATATGTGAGGGTGTGTGTCGGTTCTGTGCAGGCACAGTGCTGTCTCATAGAAGACACTTCAGCACCCACGGATCTGGGTGTCTGTGGTGTCCTGGAGCCAGTTCCCTGCAGGTACTGAGGGGCAATGCATTTGTATTCATTTCTATATCCTTCTCTGTACGTATTCAGGTCTGTAATTTCAGTGAGTGTCTTCAATTCCTGACACTACTTCAGGGTTTGGTCTGGTTCTCCCTCTCTCCGTGTTTGTACCTCCCATTCCCAGCAGGGGAAAGTAGCTCCAAGTGGCCAGTGTCCTGGAGAGGGGTCTGTTGAGAGAAGAGGACAGATGTGAAGGTGGCCTTGGCCTCTGCTAAGGAGAGTCTTACAAGCCACAATCCAATAGATGATGATCTCTTAGGCATTGGTAAATGACTCGAGTTTTTTGAGGATACAGTAGTAAGATCTAATCAGAAGACCAAAGGTAACAGATATTAAAATAGAACTAGGTAAGGTTTTTAAGCAAAAAGGGAAGGGATGGGGACATTTTTGCTGACTTGTAAAAATTCTCTAGGAGCAGGTTCAACTTGGTTGCAAGCTTGCTTCCCCTCGTGTCAGCTCCCCACCTGCTGAGACGGCCACTGTGATAAGCACAGCAGATTCTGCCATTCCCTGTGCTGGCTCTTCGCTGGAGTCTGAAAGTCACAGCGGCAGAGCTATATGCGATATGATTTACCCATTGTCTACATCAGCAGCCAAGGACACATTTATTTACCCATAAGCAGGTTTCTCCTTATGAATATTTCATAAGTGGATGGCATTTGCCGTAATGGGAATAAAGCCCATTGTCTTAGGACCTTGGCATCCTCTCTTCACCGATGATGCTTTTTGTGTAACACATTATTGTCAAGCCTACATGATTAGCCTAAGCAGCAGGGTTTAATGCCTTCTGTGACCAGAGGTCCAGAGGAAGTGTCAGCTCAGGACTGGCTTGGTCCATGGCTTGGACTCTGCTAGCCTGAGTCCATTCTGTCCTCCTTTCCTCCCAGCCCTGCAGGGAGAGGATCAGATGCTTCTGGGTCTTGTCTCTATGCCTCCCACTACCCAGAGGAGAAAGAGGAGTTTCTTCCGGGATTTCTTCAAGCAAAGAAACAAAAACTACTTCAGAAGTTTTCAGGAGTGGTATCCTCATATTTTCAGAAAAGAATTATTTTTCATTTCCTTTCTTTCTATTTTCTTGAAAAAATTCTCAAACATAGAGGAAAACCTTAAGAAAACTTTATATAATCTATCTAAGAGTAAGTAGCCAGCATCAAATGCAGCAGAGTGATTGGGTGTGTATTTCCCATGAACAAAGATGTTCTCTTATCAAGCCAAGATTCAAATCCATAGATTCCACTCGAGTTATGTCACTTGTCCAAAAATGTCCTTGGCAGGGGCCCTGACCTTCACGACCCTGATACTTTAAAGATTATCTCACTGAATGTCCCTCAGTTTGGGTTTTTCTGGTGTTTTCTCATCACTGACTCAGGTTCGCATCCTTGGCAGGAATATCATGGGGACACTGTTTCTCTCAGCAGCTCATTGCTCTTGTCATTTTGGATGTGATTTTGATTTTGCCATCACTGGAGATGCTGATTTTGATCACTCAACTGAAGTGCTGCTTGCCAGACTTCTCTGCTGTAAAGACACTATACTTCTCTTTTGTAATTAATAGGTACCGGCTCCCTGGAGCCCACAAGTGTTTGGTTCCAGGGTCCCTTGCAGATGCACAAGTTCCTTATATAAAGTGGCTTAGTATTTGCTCATAACCTGCACATACCCTCTGGAACCCTTGAAACCATCACTAGAATACTTATAAGACCTAAAATAGTGTAAATGCTACATAAATAGCTCTATCATTTAGGTGATAATGATGAGGAAAAAGTCTGTATGTGTTCAACACAGAAGCAACTATTTCTCCAAATATAGTTTTTTTTTTCCCTTTTTCAGGTGGGGTCTCACTGTGTTGCCTAGGCTGCCCTTAAACTCCTGGTTCCAGAGACCCTCCTGCCTCAGCCTCCCGAGTACTGGTGCTACAGGTGCAGCCCACTGGTACTGCTTTTTAATATTTTTGATCCAGTGTTGTTGAGCCCATGGATATGAAACCCAAAGACACAGAGGTCTAACTGCATTTTGTAGGAAGATAGTTTGAGACACTGTATGGACTCTCACCAGTTCTAAAATACACTTATTTATCCCTATGTTAATATTAGTGTAGATTCCTAAATTCCTGTTTTATGCAATGGACTATGATTATTTACTGTTATGCTCAGGTGATCCCTGATTCAGCTGGGAGGGACGCCTTCAAGCTGGCGCTGTATTCTCTTGAAATGTCCCCTGATCATCTGGGCGCATCCTCAGGTCCTGCAGAATCAGACTGCTTCATGTTCCTTTGGTTCTTTCTCTGTCCCAGTCTTGAAAGCAGCCACTCAGTGGAGCAAGCAGTCAGCACTTGGATACTAAGTATTTCCCCGCTCCTGGGGTGTCATCGTGGACTAGACTGTCTTGTTGGACAGGGAATGTACCCTGATGGATAGACCCCCACTTACACTGCATTTATTTGCACATTTACTTGCCTGCACATTGACATCCATGAGGTCACACCAGCATCCCCAGCTCTAACGCAGCACCACAGGGTCCAGGTTAGTTCCTCCTCCTCCACAGTTGTATTTCCTATTCCAGTAGTGAGGAACCTGCCTGCCTTTACTGCTATCATATTGGTTTCCTGGGTGCATCCCCCACATGTGATCATCTTCTTGTAGTCTCTCCCCACGGTCACCAGCCTCATCTCACTAGGGCTCCAACACCCTGACTTCTTTTCTAAAAATCAATTTACACAGTCACAGCTGACCCTTGCCAAGGGGACGCAATAATCTGTATTTACATGAGACGATCCAAGCTGCCTCTCTAGATGGGTGGGGTTGTCTTTCACTGAAGTACATGGTCTGAATAGATACCTAAAAAGAAAAAAGAAATCAAATTCTCCTAGGAAAGAGGAAGGAAAGGAGAATAAATATTGAATTAGCAGTGACTGCCCATGAAAGAGCCATATACACATTCCCATTACTGGAAACACACACACACACACACACACACACACACACACACACACACAGCAGCCCATGTCAACAACCACGTGAGAGCAGAAGTAGAGTCCTCTATCAGCGTCTTAGTGACTGGACACTCAGCTCCCTGCGCTGAGCCAAGGAACACTGTTGGCGGACTCTGAGAAAAGAGCTTGTAACGTAAACAGCCACCGGAATAGCAGACTATTCACACAAGGATTTTGGAGTACAGCCCAGGGCTTAAGTCATGGCAGAATAAATACATTCTGAAATCACAGCCGGCTCTTCCCCAGCCAGGGCCCTCCCCTGCCCTCCTCTGTGTCACTGTTTGCATCAAAGCTATGCGAATGTAAAATGTTAAAGACGCTGACAACTTTCTCCAGGGAAATGTTGCACAAATTTCCACTGTCACTTCGTTGTTTATGAATGTAAGTTCCTGGATCCCCAGGCCACCTGGTGTAGAAAACACCCAGCACTGGGAATTGTTAGGCCTAAGGTTTTTTTGCCAGTCTGAAAATCGGTGCTCACTGTTCTCTTGATTTGCATTTCTTTAATCTTGACTACAGCATCTTTTCATATAGTTAAAAATGATTTTTGTTTTTTTCATTAAAGCCTATTTATCTCTTCTGCACACTTTTCTGATTGCAGGGATAGTCTTTTTCTTACTGATTTGTAAGAACTCTTTGTATATTGAGAACATTAGGATATGATTTTGTGGTATGAATTTCAAATATATTCTCTCACTGTCTTTTTTTGATGGGAGTTTTTTTTTCCCAGATAATATATTTTGTTTCTATGTTATGAAATATATTAATCTTTTGCTTTTAAGTATATTAATCTTATATTTTTTTTACTTAGGGCTTCACCACCAGAAGAATTAAGGTCTGTAAAGGAATGTTGCTGTGACTCCTATCTCTCCCTGTCTGTCTTCCAGCCTGAGCAGTTTGATGCCCTGACACTCATCTGAGGCCTTTAATGAAGCTTCTTTTATCAAAAGCTGAGAGCCGCTGTATGCCTGGTGCTATATAGGTGCTGGGATACAAAGATTCAGAGGTAAATAATACGTAGTCCTCCAAGAGCCCGAGTGTAGTCTTGTGCACAGATAAATTATGTGATTAAAGTCTGCACAGGGTGCAGGGTGCAGGGCGGAGCCAACCTCCCTTTCTAGCAGCCCCCAAAATGTCACCAATGTGGTGACCTTGGATTTGCATATTGCAAATGGAACTGGTTCCTACCAGGTAAATCAGTAGTGAGAAGGGTGTTTCAGGCAGAGGCCACATCTGAGAAGTGAGAGGATACTGGGCTTGAGCTTTGCTCCTAGAGCTATGAAGTGTTGTAATATGGTGCTTAGAGATGGTAGAGTTAGAGACTAGAAACCAGATAGCAGCATAGTTCATGGGACTCTGGGAGAAATCCAGGACCAGGGTGGAAAGCAGTAGAGGGCATGGAAAACAGGATGGTATGGAGACCACAGAGGTTGGAGGGAAGTGCTGTGAGCACTAGGGAGCAAGGAAGCTGGGGTTGCGGGGACTGGAGCGGAGGCAGGGTCTCTGAGGCCCCTGAGCGTCCTTTGGTGTGGATGCTGCTGATTACTGAGGAGGCACCACAGGAGGAGAGGCCGACTGTGGGGCTAGGTGACTAGCTCTGAGCTCACCACATCTGTGGTGCTGGTGGGACAGCTAAGTGGAGACGGTGGAGAGCCCACCCAGCACAGAGCTCTTCTAGCTCTTCTAGCTCTTCTAGCCACTGCTCATGGTTGAGGCCCTGACAGTGGAGAGGGTTATAAACTGATTTTTAAATGTCCCCAAAGGGCCCATGGATGAGGTCTCGGTCTCCAGAGTGGCTCTCTTGGAAGGGCAAATTTATTATGGTAAATTATGATTGTTAAAAATCAAAGAATCAACGTTAATAGAATGCAGTATATTCCCTCCAATATAGCAAAGGCTAGAAGAAAACACTCAAAATGTAAGAAGTGAGTAGAAAAAAAAGTGAGTAGAGGAGAAAAGAAGAAGCAAAACAAACAAACAAATAAGAAAAAACCACGTTGAACCAAAATCTCAGGAATGTGATGGTGGAAGTGTACGTCTAAAGTGTACATCTGCCATAATTATGACAGATGTTATCACCTAAAGACCTTTTGGCTTTTCAAAGACGTAGATATCCAGATTTGATTTTTAAAATGGAATTTAGCTCTGTATTGTTTACAAGAGACATGCTTAAGAAGTAAGGACATTGTATAGACCAAATTTGAATAGGAAAAGTTAATCAGACAAACACTAATAAAATAAAAACCTATTGCAAGTTGACTACCAGACAAAATAAATTTTAGGGCAATGTTCATTGGTAGGAATGAAAAGAAACATTCAAAGAACAGAAGAGCCCTGCAGAAAGAAACAGCAATCATAGATTTATATGTTCTTAATATAGTGTCAATATTTATAAAGCAAAACCAATATACAACGATAAGAAAATGCGTAAGGAAATTAAATGATTAAGTTGGCCAAAAATAAGGATGTGAAAGAGTACAACAGCACAATTAAAAAGTTTGTTGCTCCACCAGAGAAATTATGCATTATTTTCAAGCACACTTTCAAAATTTATAAAAAGGATCCTACTAATCATATAATCATACCCTGACTATAATACAATTAAATTAGAAATCCACAGTTAATAAGATTACACGACAAAGGATAAGCCCAGATCTTTGTAAACTATAAAGCCAAATCCTAAAATAGTTTTTAGGTTGAAGAGGAAATCACAACAGATATGACCACAGGCATGCTTGTGGATTTCTGCACATTCCAATTAGCTTGCTACCTTCTTAAAGTAGTGGCTTGTTTTATAACCTTGACTTATGCATAAACGGTTCCTCTTGTATTTTCCCTTTCTGCTCTCTACTTTCTAATTTTCAAATGTTTTGCATTTATTATGCTTGAAGAACATTTTCCAGACATCCTCTTTACTTTTATAGCTTGTGTATTTTCATTATTGTTCTTTATCTTCAATAACTTCTGCTTTTACACTGAAAATTTACTTCCTCATGATTTTGGCTTTCAGTCATTACTTTGTTTTTAGCTTTTGAAGCTCATTAACATTAACCCTCCCTTAAATATATTTTACCTTGTTATTCCAAACACTGTATTAAAATAATAGCCTTATTTCAAGTTTAGTCCTTTCAAAAAGTTTTATCGGTACCCTTCCCAGTTCGTGTCCAAAGTTCTTACCTTGTATTTATTATTGTGCTCAAGTATTTTTCTTCTGTTACCCACCCCCAGCACTTTTTGTTCTAAATTTTTTAGGATAAGAACCATCCTTGGAAACTTGGTCTCAAGAGGGTGGCCTGGAGGGAACACACTGTTCCAGGTGAGCAAGCTCTTACTCTGCTGTCACCTGGCTGAACTTCTGGCTCATGCATGGATCTCAGCACCCATCAAAGTTGGGTTTCCATGCTAGGGTACTCCCAAAGCTCTCGGATTCACTGCTCTCAGGATTCCAGTTTCCTCTGGGCAGATCAAGTGCTGTCATGCATTTAACAATGGGGATACTCTCTGGCAAATGCATCACTGGGCAAGTCTGTGGCACAAACAGCACAGAGGGTGCTTCCACCAACCTGCATGGTCCAGCCTACTACACATGGAGGCCGTGTGGGATGGTCTGCTGCTTCTTGGTAATACACCTGCACAACAAGTTACTGTACTCAGTGCTATAGGCAACTGTAGCACAGTGGTGCTTTACATTTAATCATTTCTAAACATAGATATGATGCTAGGCAATATGAATTTTTCAGCTCTTCCATGTAATCTTCCCACTGTCATATATACATGGTCCATTGTTGACAGGAGCATTATTACCTGGTGCCTGACTGAACTTGATTTAATGGTGTAATTTTTCTTCCTCTCTCTGAGGTCTCTGATGCTATATACTTGGGCTGCCCATGACAGTGACATGGTCTGAGGCTGGAGGGACTTCAAGGACTGCAGGAGGTCCTGGCTGCAGACCATAGCCTGACTCCAGGAAGGAGATGGATGGCTCTGTAGTGTGGTGAGCATTACAGTGCTTTCCCCAGGCTGGGCTTCTGTCTTACTGACACCTATACTTCACTTCCAAATTGACCCACTTCCCTTCTCTGTGCAAATGTAGCTTTTTTTTTTTTTGATAAATGATTATCCTTAGCTTCCTCTAGTATTATAGCATTCATCAAGAGCTTGGCTAGGGCAAAAGTCTTTCTACATTTGGGTTTGAGTGTCAGGATTACTACCATCCTGCTGGTTGGGAAGGCTTCCTCCAAGTGGCAGGACCTGGATGGAGCTGCCAGGTGAACCTGAATGTCAGGCCCTACAGGACAGGAAACCACACTACCTCTCACTGGAGCCTGGGGAAGAATTCTCAAAGCTCAGGAAGGCTTCTTGCCTTTTGTCTAAGAGGATACTCTTCAGGAGATCTTAGAGTCTGTAAAGAAAATGTGACCAACATTTGTAAGGATAACACCATCATCATTATGAATGAACACAGTCATTCCATTTTCTCTCATCACAACTTTCCTTTTCTTTTCCTGAGTCTGCTCAGAAATGAAGGGAGAGCTCCCTTCTGGGTGTTTGGGGTTCTGTGGTAGAAAACGAGGTGGTAAGGCCTAGGACTTTCTAGTATCACAGCATGGTAATTGGGCTGGGGGGATCTGGGTCACATGGGGCTAACGGATACACCACAGAATGTCCCTGCAGACTGGGATGACCAATAAGTCACTCTCCACTTGCCTTCAATGTCTCTCAGTGGGGAGCACCTTAATTACCTAACTTCAGAACGGGTTTGCAGTTCAGGATTTCTCAGTCAGTGAATCACCTCTGAAAACGATGACTGAAAATCCCTATAAAAAATCCCTTTTGTGCTTCCCTTATGGGACACTATTCAGATGCCCAGATTCATTGTCCCCAAATTGCAATTCTTGGTTTCCAAAATAAATGCTGCTTTCTTTGAGGTCCACGTCAATATTTTCCTTAAAAGTCATCCATCCTAAAATGGGTATGTGGTACACACCTGTAATTCTAGCCTCTTTCAAGGCTGAGGCAGGAGGATCACAAGTAGGAGCTCAGTTTGGGGAATTTAGCTGCTTAGCAAGACCCTATTTCAAAATTAAAAAAAAAAAATTAAAAATGTCCAGAATGTAGCTCAGTGTGAAGGCCATGGGTTCAATCCCTAGGACTAAAAAAAAAAAAAAAATCTATTCTAAAGCAAAGGTCCTTACTTTGATATTTTTATGCAAGATTTTAAATATGTCATTATGGGAGGCTTTCAATTATAACTTGTACCTTCCTATTTGCAAGGAGGTTCAGACTCCTTATCTCTCTGGTTATCAAGGAAAATTGGAAACAGAAAAGATCCCTGCCTACCTCTGCTACCTTCACACTGTCAGGCCGAGCTGGCAGGAACACCTTCTTTCTAGCTTTGATTTGGCTCCTTGGCAAGCTTCCTGCTTTTCTCTAACATACAGGTTCTCTTCGTCAATGGGCTCCTCTTGGTTCACACATGTGGTCTCTGGTGATCTTTGAAGTGCTTATTCATTCCATACCGCCTACGGCAGAATTAATCATTCTGGTTATCTGAACATGGAGATTGCTACACTCATTCATTTAAAGAGCGTCTATGATGTTTCCACTCTGAGCCATATCTGAATGCCATTACGAAGTTGGTGAATTGCTTCCCTATGAACCATTCTTTTAGAGGCAAATGTACTGGCCTAATGGGAAATTTCAATCTGTGCTTATGTAAAGTACTGCAAATATATTCTGGCCCTGTGCCAGGGCTCAGAGGTTCATTGTCCTGTACATATCTGCACTCAGCCAGTTAGTCTCCGTCATTGGGTTAGGCTCTCATCACTCTTCATGGGCTGTGACAGCCAGCCAAATGCCTTGCAGTGGGCACTGAGCACCTGTTTGTCAAATAAATGTATATTCCTCACTAAACAGGTTTGAAAAAGTCCTTATTCATAAAAATTCCCTCCAGCACTTTCTATAGCACTTTGCTTGGATTATGGGTCAGCAATATTTAAGACTGAGATGCAAGTTAAAGAGTTTACTTTACAGGTACATAGGAAATATGCTGTTAACTGTTCAGACTCTACAATATGGGATCCTGAGAAAGGGGAAAGGAGAGAGTGTGTTCATTTTATTAGCAAGATGGAGAAGCCAAGCGGTAATTCACCAAGATGGTATAAATGGTGGCATTTAGTGTGGTCGTGGTCCCTTGTATGCTGTTAAGAATACAATGCTACAGGCTATCTTTGGTGTGTACGAAGTCTTAGGGATCATCTTTTTCAGCTGTCAGGAATTGGAATAGACTTCTTCTAGGAGCTGCGGAATCCCACACGTTGCTGGATTTGGGTCTCCATACTCTGCTGCTGCCCCTCAGCTCTGTCTTCTGCGGGAACAAATTCAAGAGCCCTCTCAGAATATCTGCTCTCAGAAAAATTCATTGCAGCTTTATGCTGCATGTTCCTTCGTTTTCTATTCCTCCCTTGTTTCCTCTCTGCACTGTGTGCTAGAATGAAGTAGGTTTCCATGAATGGTTTAGTCCTCTTACCCAGAAGCAGTGGTGTGTTCTGGTAAATGCCTTACAGCTAGCTCTCCAGGAGAAAGGAGAAAGCACTCATTCATTGTGTTTGGCCATTTCCATGGTGCTTGTACTCCCAACCCTGACTCGGGGCTGCCAATCTCCATCTCTGGACAGTTAGGAAGAGATGTACATAATGGACTCCGCCTGCTGCTGTTGACCAGCTACAGCACACTGCCAACACTTTCCACTTGAGGAGCCCTTGGGAAGTAGAATCTTCAAGCTGGACGTGGCTGTCCCAGTGGAGCCCTTCAGATAAGATGCTGGGTTCTCCCTTACCAGGCTCTGAGAGGGAGCTCAGGGGTGGAGCAGCATTAGGGAGAGGGAGAAACAAAATGCAGTTCAGTCCTTTGAAAGCCTTGGAGCTGTCCCATGTCAGCTGAGGCAGCTGGGGCTTTGCATCCATTCATCTCAGGCTATGGGCTCCCGTGCTGCCTAAGAGTCCCCACAGCCAGGCAGAGCCTTTGTGCACAGCAAGGCTCAGGGCACACTTCACGTGTCGGCCACACCTGGGTACATCAAGTTGCGTGTGCAGGAGGCTTCACCACCAGGGCACCCCAGCTCCCCATTCCTGTCCTCAGAGAATCACCCATAGTGCTATTCCCTACCTGCTCCCGGGGCTCAGCAGGGTCCATAGTTTCCTGCTCATGGCTGAGGATCCTTCCTGAGTCCTGCCTGTAAGCCTGTCTGCCTGCATCCTCCCAACCATCTGAGCTCAGTGCGTGCTGCTGCTGGCCTCTCCTTAGCGTGACAGCTTGTGACCCTGTCCAGACTTCTGGGCAGACAGGCAGGGGCCCCAGGGCTTTGGGTTGGACCTTGGCCCCACAGGGCAAGGGTGGGGTGAACAAAGGCAGCTTGGCACTCCCAAACCAGCTTAAGGTGAGAGTCTGGTGTACCCCCTTGGGGGCGGCATGCCCATCCTGCTCCTGTGATTCATGCTCTGGGGCACAGAGTCTAACCTGAGTCCCATGGCTGGTTAGGGCTGGGAATAGAAGCCAGTATTTCCTTCTTCCCCATGGACTCACAGTCCTTTCCTCTTCGCAAGACAGTTTGTGTTTAGAAAGGGCCTCGTTAGCAGATTTTCTCTTCTCCTTGGTTAGCTCCTCTGAGCTTAGCCCGTTCTGGCAGGTGGCCTGTCTGTTTGCAGAGGAATTATCCTGCCTGCCAACTGGGTGTTGGATTTGCATGCGCTGGGGCCTCAGGGAAATCATCTGGAATAGCTACGGCTTTCACTCTCCAGACTTCTCAGCCTCCGGTGAACATGCAGGTGGTGCAGGCTCTGTGCCCTAACAGGAAACCACCTTGGGCTGTGGCCTTGTCCAGGCCAGTGGTGGTGGCGGGGAGCTCCAGGCCTGGCCAAGGTCTGCTTTCCTGGGCCTGGGGCCCCGGGCTCTTATTTGCCACTTTGCTTTCTTTCAATGTGCTCTTTAGCAAACGCTGGGTCTAAAAGAACGCACTGCCCTTTCCATGTGATCCTTTGCCATACCATATGTCGTTACTGATTTTTAGAACTTCCTAGGTGTTGTCTCTTTTATTGATTTCATCCTGCATTTCCTATCTTTCCGATATATTTTCTGTTAATGTTAATCTATATATTTAACTGATCTCCTCCCTTAATGAGGAGCCAGAGGTGTAGGTTCTTGGTGGGTAGAGGTGAGAATATTCCAGCTGCAGGTAGTTTGTGTCCCAAGCAAGGAGACCAGGAGGCTCTGTTCTCTGATTCTGGCCCTCTTGTGGAATTCTCCTGGGACAGCTATTTTGCTTCCAAAATGACTGGCAAGGAAAGATTGGCTGAGTTCCTGCATAGAGTACACATAAAATAGTTAAGTTGGGGCATGGATGGGAGGTGGTACATGACCTCATGACAAAAGGGGATCACCCAGCCAAGGAAACCCAAGGGACAGTAGCAGGTTCTTTGGTGGAGGGGGACAGGATCGAAACAGGAAGTTCCTGTCTTGCCCAAAGTGTCAGGCTTGTATATTTCTCTTCCCTCCTGCTGCAAAGTCATAGGACTGATTCAGAATGACAGAGCCTGGAGCATGAATAGAGGGAGAAGTGGTCACCGTCCAGCTAATGAGCAGCTGCTGCCGGATCAGTGAGGAGGGAAGGGCTGGAAGGAGAAAAGCATGGTGCGTTTCAATGTCAGATGAATCTTGCTTTAACCAGAGGTTGAGAAGCTGATAGACGTGCTGCCTTTAAAGAGGGTGCTTTGAAGAACGCAAAACATGAGACGGAGGATTCCATGCAAGCGGAACTAAAAATCCCAGTTTACAGAGGACTAGAGAGAGGGAAAGAATCGATGCCTCCGAGCCAAACTTAGAGACATTTACCCCAGCAGGGCCACTTCGCTAATGACAAGGAACTGAAGGGTGGTCACAGAACACTGTGATGTGGAAATTGTAGTTGATATGCAAAGAATTGTGATTCACTCCTTAGTCACCTGCGTTCTGGATGCCTAGGTTCAATCGCTGTAGTGAATTGTTTTGCCTAAAAGTCTGTATTAGTGTGATACCACCGCCATGCACAAATTACCAAAGCCTGGGCTGCGTATAGATCAGATCTTGGAGGCCAAAGTGCAAGACGAGGCTGTGGGTGGGGCTGGCTCCTTCTGAGGCCTCTTTTTGGCTTGTAGGTACGAGGCTGTGGGTGGGGCTGGCTCCTTCTGAGGCCTCTTTTTGGCTTGTAGGTAGCTCTCTGCTTTGTGTGGTCCCGTGTGTTTTTGAAGGACACTGGTCCTATCAAATTAGGGTCCACCTTAAACACTCCAGAGAATTCATTGTCTTAATCGCTTCTTCAAAAGTCCTAGCTCCAAATGCAGGGATGCATGGAGGAAAAGTTAGCATGTATGAAATTTTGGTGACGGTGGGGAGCAGAATTCAGCTGGCTTTGGGACCTCCTGGGTATTGTTAGGCACGGACATCTGGTCAGGCTGTACCCAGCTGACAGTTTTTGCTTTCATCTCCATCAAAACAAATTGGAAACGGTGGGCCGTGTGCTAATCGTCAGCCACCTCCACGCGGGCTCCAGCCACCCTTGTAACCCCTCAGCCACCTTCTTCTCTGGAATGGAGATATTTCTAAAGGATTTGCCCTTGTTTGTCTCTCCTACACCAGTGCTTCTCAAGCTTTAAAAAACCTGTCTCTCTCACAGATAAAGAGTAAGGTACAATTTGATTTAAAAAATCAGAGCAACAGCTTTTGTATTGAACAACATACATTCCCATGCCTGTCTCTGCCTCAAAATAGGCCTGTTTTCAGGCCTCCCCCAAAGGTTGTGCACTCTTTCCCTTCTTTTGTGCTGTGCAGTATTTCAGCATCACTGCTCGGCCCTCTGGGGCAGGGATGTCTGGCCTGGGAGTAATGGGTGTCACGAGCTAAGTGTGGAATGAAGTAAACCTGGAATGAAGTAAACCTGTGGAATGAAGTAAGCCTCTGTCATTGGTCCATGGAGGGATCTTGGGCAAAACACTTCACCTCTCTGAGCCTCAGTCCTCAGGCGCATCATCCAGGGTTGTTGGAGGAGGAGTTAGAGGATGTGTGTGAACTCCTGGCTGAGATCCTTGAACATGGTGTCCACACATGGCCATCCTGCTGTAATGGCATCACTAGACCCTCAGGAGGAGGACCCAAGCCAGTACATCTGACCTACACATCCCTGGGCTGTTCTTTCTGTCTCTCTCTCTAGCTGCCTGCAGGATGTTTATGACCAGATCTTGTTTTGGTCCCTTCCTGTCCAGCCCCCAGTGACTTTCCCTTTGATGATGCACTCTACACACTCCTATGGAATCTCTGTCCATTGGCTCCCTGTGCTGCACTAGAATCCAGGCCACACCATACCATGCTCTACAGCCAGACCACTCCAGGTCACACTGTAGCAGGCAAGATCGCATTGCACTACACCATGCCATGGCTGGGGCAGATGGCTACTCTACGCTGATCACTGCTGGCTCTTGGGTCCGAGACTGTGCACTGCAGTGCCCATTCTGGCTCCTGTCTCTTAAGTTGGGGTGGCTTATGTGAATCCCGTTCTTGACTTCTTAAGTGTGCATCCCCTTTGGCTCCCAGCTGTTCTCCTTTTGAAGTTTGAGATGCCTTCTAGACCCAAAGGAAAAAATCCCCCAACATCCCAGCTTGCAGAACCTGAGGAAACACTCTGTGGAATAGAGAATTGACCTCTGTCTACCTTTCCCCCATCCTTAACTGAGCTGAGACACCCGCTACTTTTTGTATGAAACAAAAATGTTCCTTTATGGTAATATAAAACTATATGCTGATACAAAACTTCAGTATTTAAATTCAATTTGTTAAGTACTGGAGGCACTGTGGGGAAAAAGGAACACTTCTCCACTGTTGGTGGGAATACTGCGGAGATCAGTATGGAGATTTCTCACCAAACTGGGATTAGAGGTCCCATTCAACCCAGCTATTTCCCTTCTGGGTATGTTTTCAGAAGACCTGAAAACATCATACCACAGTGATATATGTGCACCCGAGTTTATAGCAGCACAATTTATAATAGTTAAATTGTGGAAACAACCCAAATGTCCATCAACTGTAGAATGGATAAAAAAGATGTGGTATTTTTATATAATGGAATATTACTCAGCTATAAAGAAAGACAAACTTGAGGCTTTTATAGGTAAGTGGATGCATCTAGAGACCATACGCATAAGTGAAATAAATCAGAATCACATGTGTAAACATCATATTGTCTCCCTAGTGTAAGAAACTAAAATAGTTAATAAAATCTAAAAGGTACAATAGATGCTGTGAACGGGAAAGAAACTGCTCAAAAGGAAAGAACAATTGGGATGAGGGAAAAGAGAAAAGAAAGGAAAAAAATATATGAATCTATCTATCTATCTATCTAAGATAGCTACGATAATTGTACTACTAATTTCTATTGCTTTCTTGAAAGGAACAGTTAATGTTTAATTGTTTGATCAATCTTACATGCCTATATTTGTTTTTCTGGGTAACCAGATTGAAGATGACAATATGTACTACAACAACCGTTGTTAATTTCCTATCACCTTGTCTGAAATTCTGCATAGTTTTTATTGTCTTTATGTTGTTTTATTTTTGTCTGGATGCTTGTTAATATGTTTTGGTTCTTTTATCTTTAAAATAAAAAAATCAGAAAAAAATAAATTTTACTTGTTAGAGCTCAGTGCTTATGCACTTAATCAGTTAATCATCTTGAGATTTACTAATAAGAGTTTCATACGTATTGCTCTCGATGCATCTCTGTGTTTATACATACACATACACATTTACAGGAATCAGGATCATTTTATATGCACATACATGTAAAACATAATGCTCACTTCCTTTCCATAAATTAAATAAAAGTATGATCTACAAAAAATCCACATCTTACTTATGGTCTTATCATGACTTATATGTTAGTTGCCGTCTCCCTCTTAATACCTACAGTATCCATGTGACTAAACAGGATCCATCACTGGTGGTGGCCTTACAGTTCCTTGCTGACTGCTTCTGACCGAAGAGGTGGGGAATTACCACTCGTGTTAGTCTGTTTTGTGGTACTGTAAGCTGAGTGCTTTATGAAGGGATTAATTTGAGTCATATTTCTGAAGGGTCAAGAGCATGGTGCTGGCTTCTGCTTGGCTTTAGTGATGATCTCTCCTGGAGGGTAACATCCTCATGGAAAGCTGTGTGGGAGAGATGACATAGTGAAATAGGAAGCCAGAAAGATTCAGAGGAGGTATCTGGCTTGCTTATAATTATGCAGTGTCATGAGGCTAACTCAACTGGCAAGACTGATGTTAGTCCCTTCTGAGGGCAATGCCTCATGACCAAATTACCCTCATCTTCAAGGTTCCACCATTTGGATTCTGTCTCAAGAACCAAGCATGGGAGGACCAAGCTTCTGGCACATGAACCTTTGGGGGACAGACTCAGACCGTGTCCAAACCTGTGCCATGAGAGAGACATTGTTTAGCTACTGCATTTGCTGCTATACATTTCCTCATATTCCCAGTGTTGTCAACTATGAAATGGCCTAGAGCCATGGTACATTGAGGACAATAAAATTATTCTGTGTGGAGACAGAGATGGCGTGTGCATGAAATTGTGTGTGTGGTTGCCTTTAATATTAACGAGTGCTTTACTAAGGTAGCAATGAGTACCTCCTAAGAACAAGGGTCTAGGATGCTGTTCTGCTAGTGTAATTCTGAGGAAGAGGTTCAAGAAGGAACCTCCTTCAGAAATGGCCCCACCTGTTACCATTTTCCAAGTCTACTTTCCCGGAGACCTACACAGCTGCTGGTAACTCCTCGCTCTGTTTGTTTTACTCTTCCAGTGGTCCAGAGTCGCGTAAGAGGTGTGCTGCAGAGAACACCATAACCCACCTTGGGAAGGTTCTGCACGAGGGATGGCGTTTGAGGTGACTCTTAAAGGGTTGTTGGAGTGTTTGGCCCACTGGGTAGCGGGGTGTGGAGGAAAGTATCTCTCATTTGCAGTGTAAATTAATGGTCGCTGAAGTGCCCTGCTACCTTTTATTCTTGGAATCGATTCTTGAATTTATCCCATTTTGCAAGCCTTGTTCAGGGCTGTCCTGGTTCAGTGGAGGATCGCACCTCAAGCTGACGCTGCAGCCCCACGCTTGTCTTCCTGCCCCTCAGGGTGTCCTGCACAGCTCCCGGAATCTAGCATAGCCCCCGTGCCTCGCAGGGCTTACTGAACATGTCGTTTTGAAATGCTCTCCTATTTCTTTCTGGCTCTCTTGTGTTTACAAGGTGCAGGATGAAGCCTACACACTGCATTTTTGATGTTCAGTGTCTGTCCGTTCTGACCCTGACCTGTCCTTTCTTCTTGCTTCCCCATTACTTTTCAAAACCAGTTTTCCTTTTCCTGCCGCATAAATCTGCTTACTGGCCATTAAATTCACACAGAGATTTCAGACCTCCTTGGCTTGCTTTGCGGATGACTTTCCATTTCTCTGTAACTATTCTGATCTTTTCTGAGGGCTAGGTTTTGAAGTTATTAATTTTTTTTAAATTCAAAAAGATTGGACATATTTATCATTAAAACATGTTTTGAAATGTGTACACATAGTGAAATTGCTAAATTGAGGCAATTCACCCATGTATCACCTTACACAGTCACCATTTTTGTGGTAAGATGTGAGTCACTTGATCTTAAACAGCTTTTAATACCCCATCCCACATCTGTCCTGTCACAAACCTCTTTTTCTTCACCTTTCTATACTAGTCTGCTTTTTTGTTCTACATTTGTAGGCTCCTTTATTGGATTTTAATAAACATTTAGTTTCCCACTGGATATATAGTAATTATTCATTTTATTACCTAAAATAATTCTAAATTAACATCAGAAAGCATTTGCTAAATTTTAAAGAATGCATAGCAACGCAATGTTTATGTATAAAAGAGCTTATTTACTACCCACACTTTGTCTCCCACTCCCTTTCTGCTTGCCCCTTTTCTTTTTCTTTGTTTCTTTCTTAATATTGTAGTTTCTCTAAATTGCTTTCTTTCTTAAACTCCTAATTTGCATTATTTATTAATTCATCTTGGAATTTATCATTTCTGTTTTGTACACAGATTTTCTGATTGTCCATGTTACAGCAAATATGTTTCCATGTGCATTAAATTTTATGGAAAGTTTTTAAGTTCCCTGAGAGTAGGAATTTTGCTTCTGTTCCTATGCCCTAGAGAAGTTTCTTACTCAGACAGCAGTGTGAAGGTCAGCATTCATTAGCAAACTGGCACAGAGCTGGAACGGGGTGAGCACAGGAATTGAGAGGAAGAATTTGGAAAGCTTCCTTGCAGGGTATATTACAGACAGGTGTGTGGAGGGAAAGGCGCTCACCCCATGACAGGCAGGAAGCAGGGCTAGAGGGAAGGAGCCAGGGACAAGAACACGCCCTTCCGGGTCACGCTCCAGTCCCGCCTCCAACCAGGCCCCGCCTCCACTCAGGTATGAAGTACCTCCTGGGTGCACTGATCCCCTTACAAATGCGTGAAACTTTCGGGGGGACATTTTAAGTTCAAGCTATAACAGGGAGACAGAACAATTTTTGTTCCACAGAGGCGTCATATTGAAGTAATCATTCAGATGTTTCCCTACTTGCAATGCTTCCAGAAGCTTCTCAAGAGACTGACTTCCTGGCCCTTTCCTCTTCATACTTTGGTCTTCTATGGACCATGCGATCAGTTCCTTTACCCTTTCCTGAGTCGTGGTGCTTCAGAAGCCCTTATTGGATGCTGTAGTTTCCTCTTTGGCTTGCTGGTGTGTACCTGTCTCTCGTGGCTTAGATTATGAAATTTATGGCTTTATTAGTCAAGCTGAAAACTCTTAAAATTCTTCCCACGGTTTCACCAATGTGTGCTGATTATTCACGGAGTGAGGTCCCCTAAGAAAGAGGGGATCCATGCCTCATGCATGCCCTCCTGCTCACCTGGGGGCTTATGTGGGTGGAGGTCAGACACAAGCATGATCAGCTCCATTTACAGCCCCACAGCCCGGCCAGCCCCATTAAATTTTCATACAAGGATGGGGCAGTGTTTTCTTTTTTTCCTTGTTTTATGTGCGAAAAACACCTGTCTGAAGTGAGCAGTAGCTAGTAAACTGAACTGCCACTTCCTGTTGAGAGAATTCTCTTTGTCAGCCACCATTCCTTTGTAGTTAACATCCATGGGGTGGTGGTGGAAGAGATGACACATGGTGATTTCATGGGTAGAACGGTATACTTTCTGATTGTGAGGTCACCCTCCCTTGCTATGCACTGCACTTTGAGCAATGAACGTGAGTCAATAAAAATTCAACTGACCAGGGGCTTCCCTTCTGCCGCAGGGGCTGCTTTCCCTACCTGTTTTCCACCCTATTGATTTCACTCTGAGGACACGCCTCTGGGATATTTTTAGTAGTCAAGCACCGGTGCTGCTGCCCAGTTGTGGCATTATGAGGGAAGGCAGGGAGTACAGCTGCAGTCTGACAATAGGAGAAAACCCCTCAGGACACGCAGTGATGTCACCAGCAGACAGATAAAGAACAAGCTTGTGTCCAGAACAGGCCCAGAACTGAAAGGGAAAGAAATTCTGGGCCGGTGGCATCTCAAGATGGGTGACCACCATTTAGAGCCAGGAATCTCTGACTCCTGCCAGTCCCAAGACAGGAAGAACTGGAGGAGCAGACGAAGCCTAGAGCTGTGGTGATGGCCACCTCTCAGGAGGGAGATGGTAAAAGGACCTGGGGGAAGCAGCATTTTGCCACCACAGTGTGCAGCGTGTGCCTCAATGGGGAAGACTGGGAGGAGTGTGGGGAGATGGCTTCCTGGCCAGGGTTACTGTTCATCTGGGGGTGAGCAGAAGGGGCTTGCTTGCCTTCTCAAGAGTGAGCCATAAGCCCTGTTCCCCTCCGCTCTCTGCAATTAAAGAACCCTCAGCATCTTATTGGGAGTGGGTGGCTGGCACTTTGTCCCCAAAGCCTGAAAAAGGAAGCAGTTGTCAGCCAGTTTCTAAGGTTATTTTCCTGGATGTACCTGAAACAATTGATCCTGCCTGCCTTCAGCAAGAGAGTCCATGATGGGGCTTCCACAGAGGGAAGCAGCGATCTGAGTGAGGAGGTAAACGGAGTCTGGGCTGCCTCTTATAGCAGCCCTTAAGGTCCTTTCTGGCTTGGGAAGACATGCTGCGGACTGTGCAGGAGCCCTGGCCTGCCACCACCTTGTGCAGTCCACACACTTGCAGCAGTCGGCAGGTCTTTGCGTGGAGTGTCCCTGCCACACGGTCTTGCCTATTGATTTTGCAGGAATGTGTAAATCCTGTTGTTCAAACCCATGACTGGCAGCACACATTTGCCCAATTTCCCCTGCCCTACAAACCCCCAGTGACCCCGATTTTTACTTCCGTCTCTGTGAGTTTGACTACTCTAGATACTTTGTGTGAGTATTCATCCTTCTGTAATTCATTTATTTCGCTTACTGTTTGCCCTAAACTTCCTCCAGGTTGCACCCTGTGTCTGAATTTTCTTTCTTGTAAAGGCTAATGTTCCATTATGTGGATAGATCGTATTTGATTATATATTCATCCTTTGATGGGCGTGTGAGTTTCTTTCATGATTTAGCTATTGTCAATCATGTTCTGAACTTGGGGGTACAGATGTCTCTTCAAGACCTTGCTTTCAATTCTTTTGGAGATGTCCTGTATGAGTCACTTTCCCTTCCCTGGATCAAAATACCAGATACCCCAACTTAAAAGAGGGCAGGTTTATTTGTCTTGCAGTTTCCAGTGGGTTCAGCCCAAAGGCTGGCTCCACAGAGGGAAGTTCATCTGCTGGCGTTATGAGGGAAGGCAGGGAGAAGCGGCACGGGGCAGGACCTGGCAGAGGGCTGCTGTTCATCTCACAGCAGCCAGGAAGCAGAGATGGAAGAGAGGAGTCGGGGACGAGAATGCTCCCTTCCAGGCCATACCTGACAACCACCTCCAGCCAGGTCCCGCCTCCTGACAGCGCTTTCAGTTAGGAGCTCATCCAGGGTGACTCCACTGGTGAACACGGCACCTCCTGACCCAGTCACCTCCGCACGCAGGAGACTGTGTGGGACACTCTGGATCTAAACAGTAACATATACCCCGCAGGGCAATGGGTGGATTGTATGAGAATTCAACTTTTAATGTCCTGGGGACCCATCCTAGCATTTTCCACAGTGGCGGCCCCTTTTTTACATTACCACAAACAGAGCACAGAATTCCACCTTCTCTGTACCCTCCGCAGCGTGTGTTATTCCGTGTTTTGATAACCTCCCCAATGGGTATGAGGGGATGTCTCACTGTGGGTTTGATTTCTATTCCCCAAATGATTAGAGATGCTGAGTATCTCTTCTTGTGCCTGCTGGCACTTGCATACCCTTTTAGGGAAAAGTGTGTATTCAAGCCCTTTGTGCATTTTTGAATCCAGTTGCTTGTTTTGGGGAGTTGAGTCAGGGCATCATTTTCAGAGGCTCCTGCGACCCCCAGTCTCTGCTCCTCTATTCCCCTATCTTCCTAGGGTCTGGCAAGCTGGCCACGCAGTCCCCTGGAACATCTGCCCTGTGCCCTTATGGCGAGTTTAGGCAGAGGCAAAGGAATATGAGTCCTAAGCTGCTCTCATCGCCCCCACGTTGGGTTCCACGTGAGTACGGCTGCGCTCCCTCAAACACACCAAGATAGGAGCTTGTGCGGCAGATAAGTTAGGGAGTGAATTCTTAGATTACAAAAAGATCCTGGCCCTGCTGTGTAATTACTTTCAGAAAGAACAGCTATGGATCAAATGGTTTGAAAGTCAAAGTCATTTTCTGCAGTAGATTTGCCTTAACTTTCATCTGCTGTAGAATACCAGATAGCAAGTCATCAAAGGCCTCCATTTTGCAGCCCTTTAATCTGAGAAGACTCCGCAGATCGTCCCACGGTGGTGAGCCAGCTTCTCTAGGTGTGCCATTAAAATTCTTTTAAGTGGAAGATGAGTATGAATTAAAGTTTTTTCCAAGTTAAATTGACCCACAGGGGCTCCACATACAGGAGCAGGATGCTTAGGCAGGATGGTCCAGGCACAGGTGTGGCATAGTGCAGAGGGCTCTTCCTGAGAGTTCATGTGTGGACGTGGATCTTGTACACTTAGGCAGGTTGTGCACTACACAATGTCACCTGGCTAAGGGTGAGTAGAGACAAGATCTGGGCCATGTATCAACTCTCACATCCTCACGTTGGCGCAGGGCTGCATCTGCCAGAAGGAAGGTATTCGTTCTAACCCACACAGAGGCCCTGCACAAGTTAGCAGCAGCCCTGAGTGAGTGCAGGAATCTCTGGCTAGACTTCTAGAGCCGCAGTCCTCTGCTCAAAGGGTCCCAGCCATCTCAGGCGATGTCAACACCAATGCTCCTAACCAGGAACCTAACACAACTGCACTACAGTTACTTACCTCAATCTTGTGTTTGTTTATTTCAGCAAGTCTTTATCAAGCCCTTACTAGGTGCCAAGCACCGTTCTAAGTATTTGAGACACACAATGAAAGGAATGGGCCAAGATTTCTGCCCCTGTGGACACAATATTATCATAGTAGTGATAACCAGTAGTGTAGTGATTGCATTAGCTAACAAGTTAGAATGTGGTAAGTAGCAGGGAACAAAGGTCACGGTTGTGTGTGATGGGTTTCTCAACTATAAAATGACTCTTCCACATTGTAATTTTTTGTTTGGTTTGTTGGTTTTTGGCTTTTGAGATAGGGTCTCATTATGCAGTTCAGGCTGGCCTTCAACTCACAGCAATCCTCTTGCTTCGGCCTCTTAAGTGCTGGGATTACAGGCATGTGCCACCATGCCCAGCTCCCCATTGTAATTAATAGGGGTATTGGGGAAGATATTTTGTGACTATTCAAATATCCTTTTTCTCCTAATATGTTTTCCCACTAACCTGAGTATCCAATGGTGGATGGCCTATGATAATTTTTTTGAGGTAGGGTCCTGCTAGGTAGTTCAGGCTGTCCTGAAACTCCTGGTGATCTTCCTGCCACTGCATCCTGAGTGCTGGGATTACAGATGTGTGCCACCATGCCTGGCTGTCTTGTGACAATTTTAACTGTGGTGTTCTAGTGTCAATTTTGTGTTTCCCCTCCTTTCTTCTACATTCACTAGAAATTGTTCTGTAAAGTACTTCTTCTCCAGTGATTTGTTTATTCAGTTATTTATATCAATATGACCTCTAGGTACGTATTGTAGTCTGTGCTTTATAATCCAAAAGCATCACTATGTATTTAATTACTTACTTCTTTCCAGTTTTGGCTACTGGGAACTGTCTTTTCTGTGCTTCCAACTTACCTCCCCCTTTCTGAGCTCTTGCTTACTTCCTGACACCACGAGATGCTTCAGGCTCTTCTTGTGTCTCCCCTGCTCCTAGCCTGGACTCAGTCACTTTCCAAGGAAGCCCTGGTTCACTTTTCCTGAAGACTGGTATTTGGAAACCAAGGTCAGACACTAAGTGCGCTCATTACTCTCACGGTACCATTACTTTTATGTCCCTTTAATAGGATCTATTGGTCCGTTTTTTGCTGCTGGGAGGAAAAGCTACAGCTTAGAAAGGAAAAAAATAGTTCAGTTCACAGATTCAGAGCTTTCAGTCCATGGTCGGCTGGCTCCAAGTCAGAAACACCATGGGGGAAGGGTGTGACTCCATGCAGGGCACCTGGGGAGCAGAGTGCAGAGGAAGACCTCGAGACAGGGATGGGCTGGGGACAGGACAGACCCTACTAACCCTCATGCCAACCAAGCCCCATCTCCTAAGAGCACCCTTGGTTCTTAACTCAGTGGGTTAACCCATGGATGAGTAATAACCTTCCAAAAGCCCACTTCTGAACACAAGCTTTTTGGGGACACTTTGGATCCAAACTGTACTGAGGCAGACCTCAGAAGTAATACGTCTCATCATACACATCTGTATTTATTTTAAAATCCTAAGTTCATGTTGAAATTCCTGACCCCAGTCACACCACAGAGGTTTTCGTTGTTTTTTTTTATAATTCCCCTTTGCTGATTTGTAACATCTTTTACCCAGAGTGAGAGAGCTGACTGTCCTTAATTAAAATGTGTTTATGCATCTCTTTAACCCTAGTGTGCATATAAAGCAGCCACACAATTGCTACTTTTATAATTGTTTTGTCCTTACTCTTATAGCATATACTTCAAGTACTGTTTCCCAAAGTTGCTCTGTTGGTTCTTCAGCATGGTTATTGGATTCATTTGTAATATAATTAAATTCATATTACAATTTGTATTCTTTTGGGTTTTCTCCATGTTGTGATTGCTATCTTTTAAATTTACATGCAGTAAAGTTCACCATGGTATAAAGTTTTATGGGTTTTGACAAATGGATACAGTTATGAATCTACTCCCACATCAGGACTTAGGATCGTTCTGCTGCTCATACAATTTTATTCTGTTGGTCCCTTGCAGACCCATTCCCCTATCGAGCCCTGGAATTTTTTATTTCTTTCCTCTCCATATAGTCAGGTTCTTGCTCCTATGGTGAAGAGCTTGACATAGAGCCCTTATGAAAGAACGAGAGGTGTGTTTGGGGTCCAGGTTCTGGAATTCAAATCCAACATCAGGTGACCCTATTGTTTGGGTCTCTGGTGAGGGCAGCATATCATGGCAAGGGTTAATATCAAGCCAGGAAGGAAGGAAGGAGAGAGAGAGGAAGGAAGGAGGGAAGGAGGGAAGGAAGGAAGGAAGGGAAGGAGGGAGGGAGGGAGGGGAAGGAGGGAAAAAAGGAAGGGAGGGAGGGAAGGAGGGAAAGAAGGAAGGGACGAAGGAGAGAGAGAGCAGAGGGAGAGAGAGAGGAGGGAGAGAGAGAGAGAAATGACCTAAGGATCTTCCACTTGGCCCCACTTCTAAAAGTCTGCAGCACCTCCTAACACTGACACCGGAATGCTAATGGACCTCTGGGTATCATTACAGATTCAAACCACAGCCCAGAGTAACACAACCCAGGGCTTTTTGGTTCATGCTTCTTTCTTTTAATAAATTGCATTTATTATCAATTTTTTTGTGTGTTATCAATAGTTGCTTTTTGGTTGTTGCTTTTGAGTAGTGTCCCATTCAATGTCTTACAACTTTTTCAGTCTACCTTTGACAGAAAGCTGTGTTAGTTGCTTCCAATTTTCAATGGTTAAAAATAAAGCTGCTGTAGAAATGCATACAGATTTTTGTGAACTCATGTTTTCATTTCTCGAGAGTCAATACCTAACAGTGAGATTGCCAGAACATGTGATAAATGTAAATTTGTCTTTATAATATAGTTCCAAACTATTTTCCAGAAGGGCTTAGCATTTTGTTTTCCCGGCAACAATAAGGAAGAGATCTGGTTGGTCTGTACTCCCACAGCACCTGGGATGGCCAGTGTTATTTCAGTTATTCTGCTAGCAGCATAATGATATCAGAGAGTCTGAGCTACATCTCCCTAATGACTGGGGTGTGAGATGCTTGCCCATCTCTGAGCCACAACACCCGCTTCCTGCAGTTAAAGGAGGAGAGGTTTATTTGTCTCCTTCTTTCCGGTAGCTTCAGTCCAAAGTCAGCTGACTCCAAGGTGAAGATGGGTTGGTGGGAGGACATGGAAGAGAGTAGGACAGCTGCTTGTCCCATGGTGACCCGGAAGCAGAGAGGGAAAGGAGGAGCCAGGGACCAGAAAACACTTCCAGGTCAGATCCCTGGCAACCAGCCTTCAGCCAGGCCTTTCCCTCTAACACTATGTTCAGGTGCTGACCTAATCAATAGATGAATTTGCTAGTCCAATCCATGATTGAATCATTTTCAAACACATGGGACTTTGGGGGGAATTTTACATCTAAGTCATGACAACTGGCAATGTTGAACATTACCTCAAATGCTTATTTGTCAGCTTCTTTGGTGAGGTACTTTTCAGATCTTCTGTCCTTTTAAAAATCGAGTTGTTTTATCTTTTTACTTTTGAATCAAATGTTATAAATTCTAGGTTCAAGCCCTTTGTAGGATAGGATTTGTAAACATTTTCATTCAGTCTACAGTGTCTCTTTATTTTGTTGATAGTGGTTTTTTTTCCTTCTCTCTTTTTTATTTTTTTGAGACACAGTTTAGCTGTGTAGCTCAGGCTGACCTGAAACTTGCAGGGATCCTCCTGCCTCACTTCCCAAGTGCTGGGATTACAGGCATATGCCACTATGCCTGGCTGTTGATGGTATTGTAAAGATGCAGTTTTAAATTTTGATAAATTTAAGTGTATCAAGTTTTTTTATAGATGGTGCTTTTGGTATCATTTTAAAAAGTCTTTGCCTAACTCAAGATTACAGAGATTTCCTGCTATATTTTCTTATAGAAGCTTTAGTTTTAGGGTTTATACTTTCTATGATACATTTAGTCAATTTATTTGTGTCAGTTGTAGGGTAGGATTGAAACGTGTGTGTGTGTGTGTATCTGTGTGTGTGTCTGTGTGATGGACATCTAATTATCAGGGAACATTTGTTGAAAAAACAATACTTTTCCCCATTGAATCTTACTGAAAACTTTGTAAAACAATCAGTTGATCATGAATGTGAGGATTGCTGGGGATATAGCTCAGTGACATAAGTGTCTGCCTGGCAAGCACAAGGTCCTGAGTTCAATTCCTCATACCAAAAAACAGGAGGATTTATTTCTGCATCTCTGTCCTTATATCTATACTACACTGTCTTGACATTAATCAACTTTTTGTTAGCATAATGGAATACTGAGGCAGGTTACTTTTAAAGAAATGAGATTTGTTTTTGGCTTATGGGTCTTAAGATAAAAGGTATAAACAACACGATGCAAATTCTGGTGAGAGAATTCCTGGGACATATATGACTGTGGGAGAGTGTGTGTCTGTAGCTCACTGTGTGATATCCATCCCTTTCTTTATAAAAATCAGGAGGATACATTCATGGGGATTCCACCCTAATGATCTAATAGTTTAGCTAAAGTTCCCACCTGTAAATGCGATAGTGGATTAAGTGTCTCCCCCTAATATTATTAGCATATGACTCTGGGGATTAAACTGCATAGGTTTAGAAGGAAGGACCATATTCAAACCCTAATAACTGGTTGTTGTAGTCCTGTTCCAAAGTACTTGGTTTCTTTTTAGTGCTAATCTTTTCAGTAACCAAGTTCTCTGCTCTGTCTTTGCTGGCCCCAACTTTATAAGAATTTCCTCTCTGGCTAAATTCAAAACTAAAACCTTTTAAATCATTCAGCTGTGGCTTTTGCTCTTGATTCTCAAGGTAGAGTTGGCTAAAAGTCCCCAACAGTAGCTATGCCACCAGTGCCTCAGGACAGGAGCAAAATGTAGACATATTTTCTGCTTGGAGTTCAACTACCAATGCAGTCTTTGTTTGCAGCTGAACCCTCTTAAGCTTGGTCATTATCAGCTGAATTTTATCAGCATTCTGGTCTTCTGAGCTCTGAGCAGAATCTCCCAGCAAGTGTGGCTTACAGCATTCCAGGGGTGTTTCTTCAGCTGGTATTTCCAAACATTTCCAAACTCCTCACCAATACCAGTTCCAAAGGCTTCTGAACCACATAGCCAGATAGTCAGAGCCACCCCACTTTTCTGGTACCAGAATCTGTCTTAGCTACTTTTTCATCGCTGAGACACTCAGAACCCACAAAATAAAGGAGAGTTTTATCTTGGCATACACTTTGTAGAGGTTTCAGTCTATAATCGATCCATGGCTCCAAGTCAGTATGGCATGGGAAAGGGGCCTGGCAGAAGAGAAACCGCTCATGGCAGGGCAGCAGGAAGCAGAGGGAGCAAGCAGGGTGCAAGGAGGGAAATACACCGTTGTAGGCCACGCCCCCACTGGCCCACCTCCTCCAACCAGGCTCAACTTCCCCAAAACCTCCATGACCAGATTTTCTGAAAGCCCCGTCTGTGAACACACAGGGTTTGGAGGCACATGGAGATACGAACCATAGCAGTCAGTTTTAAAAGTTAGTGTCTTTCTGAGAATTTTCCTATTTTATCTATATCATATAACTTATGATTGTTTGTGTTATGTTATTTCTGGTAAGCTCAGTAGTAATGTCCCTTGTTTTCAATTATAAAATCTTTCTTAAATGAATTACTAACATCAGCATTTCTGATTTTAGTAATTGAGTCTTTTTCTTGGTCAGCCAAGTTAAAAGTTTGCCCATTTTGCTGCCTTAAGTCAATTTACATGAATCTATTTGAGATTAATATGAAATTAAATATAGTAGTATAAAACACTTTACTAGTATTCAGCTCCATTTCCTACCACTTGTGTTACCATACCATAATCATGCATTGCAAGCTGTGTCAATACAAGCATATATCTATTTGATTATACTATTGTCTCTTATGTAAAATGAGAGCAGGAAGAGATGCAGACAAAGGATACTTTTTATACTGGCTTTTGTGTTTTCTTGTGTAGTTACCTTTATCAATGTTTCTGTATGTGAATTCAAATTACTATCTAGGGTTGTTTCACTTCAGCACAAAGGACAGATTCCTTGTTCATTAAGTCAGTTGTAATACATACTGTTAGTAATGTAGCAATAGCTTAATTTCTTTTTCATTTGGAGGGGTAGTTTTTCTAGGTATAAAATTTTTGCTTGGTAGTACTTTTTTTCCTCAATATTTTGAGCTTATCATCCCACTCATTTCTATCCTAGATGGTTTCTGATGAGAAATGAGCTAATCTTATAGAGAACACTTTGAACATGATAGATCAATTTTTCCTGTTTTCAAGATTCTTTTCTTGTATTTGAAAAATTTGGTTATGATATGTCTACATGTGGATCTCTTTGGATTTATCTTACTTTTAATATATGGAGCATTTTTGGATGTGTTGATTAATATTGTCCATCAAATTTGGGAAGTTTTGGTCATTATTTCTTCAAATACTTTTCTCACATTTTCTTTCTTTCTGTGATTCCCACTGAACATATATTGCTATGCTGGATGGTGTCCAACAGGTGCTATTCATCATTCTCCCCTCTGTTTTCTTATTGTTCCTCAGAATGGATAATATCAAATGACCAGCCTTCAAGTTCTTCAAAATCTTAGTTACTATTTCATACCGAGACACTATACTCAGCGCCTACAAAATAATGAGGGAAAAGTTTATTTTGCCTCACAGTTCCTTGTTTCTTTTTTCTGTCTTTTCACATTTGTTGTCCAGATCCTCTAGACAATTTTTCATTTCTGCCATTATACTTTTTACCTCCAGAGTTTCTATTTAGTTCTTTTTAATCATTTCTATCTCCTCTTTAGTTTTCTTTATTTGGAGAAGTACTGTTCTTCTACCTTCCTTTAGTGTTTGGAATATATTTATAATAGCTAATTCAAAGTTTACATCTATTAAATCCAATATCTGTGTCTGCTCAAAAAGTTTCTACTCCTGGCTCCTTCCCTATAAATAAAATATACTTTCATATTTCTTTGTATGTCTCATTTTTTTGAAAGCTACACATTTTAAATCACAACATAGCCACTCTGGAAATCAGATTCTCCCTATTTCGTAGTATTAGATGTTGCTGTTTGTTTGTTTAGCAACTCCTCTGAATTAATTCAGTTAATACTGAATTCTTTATCATGTGTGGCCACTGAAGTATCTGTTTGGCTACCTCAGTGGTCAACCAATGATTGTAAAGAGATCTGGAATTCTCCAAACCTATAGACTCCCCCCTCACCATCCTGCATTATTTCTTTTCGTATGGGACCCAGTATTAACCACACAATTTATGACTCTTCTTTCACTCACTGCTTTGTAGAGCCTCAACCTCAGTCAGAAGTAGAATATCAGGGCCTTGTGAAGCCATCTCTGAGCACACACACAACCATGACCATGAACAAGCCTGTTCCAGTGTCTGACCGCCTAGATTACCAGGAATTTGCTGGAGATTTTCAAATATCCCCGTAGGAAATTTAGTATCCAACTTTGCTTCTTAAAGTCATTATTGGTTTATTTGTCCCAACCCTTATTAGGCAACTACAATGCTAAATAATTGCACAGATTTTCTTTTCAATAAATGACTCCCGAAGGAAGATTCTTTCGACTGGGCAAGATCTGAGCAATACTGAGTAGAGACAAACTTTGCCACTAGCATCTTCCAGGAAACTACTGGAGAAGCCCATTAATGGCAGTTTTCTGGGAATAGGATTTTGAAAGAGCTCCAACCCGTCCAGTGAGTAATGGGCTGCTTATTTCATTGCGATTTGAAATGTTGATATTCAAGGCTATCACAAGCTGAAGAGAGGAGGGTGGTAGTAAGGCAAGCTGAAATGTCAGAAAACTCGCTGTTCTTTACTGAGATTTAGCTGTTTTTCTTGAATAAATGATCCCAGATGTTGCAAGTCTTTGATTTCCTGAGCTATGAAAAGTTGATTTTGATATTTATTGCCAATTTTATGTTTTTATGGAGAGTTTTGAAGGTCCTTTCTTCTCACTGATGTCACTTCTGTTGACTTTTTTACTACTTTTATGAGCTCTTTTCTTGGTGCTTACTCAAGTGACTACAATATGCATCTTACTTGTTACTATCCTACTTCAGATTAATATTTACAGTGGTATCTCAGCTCACAGGCTTAACTTTTTCCACAATTCTGGTCACAAAACAAGTTGGATGTTAACCAAATCAAACTTCCGCATAAGGTCAACATTGATGCTAACCATTGAATTGGATTTGGTTCTCATCCTATTTGGTTTGTGACCAGAATTGTAGAAAGAATTAAGTTTGGGAACTGAGGCACCACTGTACTTAATTACAACATAAAAGAACAACTTTTCTTCAAAGTGGCTTTATTTATTTTTATTTATTTATTTATTTAATTTTTTTTTTTTTTTTGCAGTACTGGGGATCGAACTCGGGACCCTGCGCTTGCTAGGCAAGCGCTTATTCCACTGAGCTATATCCCCAGCCCCCACAACTTTTCTTCAATAGGAATCAATTTCCTTTCCTTTTCTCTCCATCGTTGTGTGTGTGTGTGTGTGTGTGTGTGTGTGTGTTGTTTGAATCTTAAATGTCCTCAAGAGTCATGTGCTGAAGGCTCGGTCTACAGCCAATGGTGGTATTGGGAAGTAGTGGATCCTCTAGGAGGTGGGGTGTGTTGAAAGGAAATTAGGTTCCTGGGGACCTGTCTGGCCTGGAAGGGGTATTTATTCCTGGGCCTCCTCTTTGCTTCCCAGCCTGCAAGAGGTGAGCAGCTTTGCTCTACCATGCATGATGCTATGTTTTGCTATGGGCCCCAAACAATGAAGCCAACTGACCATTGACTGAACCTCCTGAAACTGTGAGCCAAAACAAACTTAACGTTGGCTTGTTTAGGGCATTTATTGTAGTTATGAATACTTGACACACTCTCTCTCTCTCTCTCTCTCTCTCTCTCTTTCTTCCACACACATACATTCATTTGATAGATAGACAATATATTCTATATACAATCTATGTGTGTTTTAAACTCATCAAAACTTGGCAGCATAGCTTTTTTTCATTACCTAATTAAACTATGTGGTTGGCCAGATGGACAAAAGCAATGGCCAGAAATAAGTCACAGATTCCTACTAGTTACTTCCCAAAGTTTAAGAGCTTTTCATGACTAAAAGCATTCCATTTGTTGAATACTATTAGTAAGTTTCTAGGGCCATAAATTATTGTTTTAAACAATTTTGTTCACCTTTATACCTGTTCCTTGGGTGAGAGGATGTTCTGATCATTTTAATCTGTTGTAGTCTAAAGTTCTACCTCATAAGATATTTTATCTTTCTTATATAATGCCTATTTTTCAAAGTACTTTTATCAATTTATACTCCTACTGGACATGTTTTGGAATACTTCTGTGCTATATCCTTGCCAGCACTTGATTGTATCAGGATATAGGAAGTCCTTCATTAGTTATAAGTTCACTCTGTGGCTGTCCCCTTTATCACTGAATGTTATCCTTAGATGAACAGATTTAAATGTAATGAAGACAAATGAATCGGTCTTTTCTTTTCCCTAGTGGTTTCTAACCCAGAGGTATAAAGATATTCTGCTGTTCTCTTCCAAAATCTGTATTACTTTTTAAAGTCACATTCATGTCTCAGTCTATCTGAAGTGGATTTTAGATACAACAGAGGAGAGAGTTTCTTTCTTGTTCTGTGTGGCTATCCAGTTAACTAGCACCATTTACTGGAAAGATTATTTCTCCCTACTACTTCTGTTTTGAAGCATTAATTCTATAAATTTACCACTGACTGCCAAAATCGATTATGGTATAGTAATGCTCAAGAGAATGTAGCTGGATGTTTTAATTTATCTCTGCTCACAATTAATTGAAGACTATTTTTATTAATTTTAATTTCCAAAAATTTTTTCACATAATGACATGCAGGGATTCATAGAAATCCTTTAAATATGTCCTGAAAGAAACAAATTATTTTTAATTAAGCTGAAAGCCTGGAATAAGTATCATTCAAGAAACTACAACATTGTACCACTGCTATAATATTTGCTTAAAATTTACTCTTCAGTTTGAAAACAATTTATAGCTTAAAGAGAAGAATAAAATTATACTTTAAAGATATTTACACAACATTCTAGAATACATTATATACATTAACTTTTACATTAGCTAAAAATCTACATTTGACAAACACAAAAACCTCACAACTCCCACTATTTTTTCTTGTCTTAAAAATTTAAACACTGATCAAAATTTCCAACTGACCTCATAGAATAACACAACTTAAACAATAAGTTCTGTGCCCTTTTCTTGCAGCCACAGTACCATCACTGATCCTGAGTTTTTTGTTTAAACACAAGACTATGTGCAACCATAGGGCTTACAAATGGCAATGGAAACTACTCTATAATTGAGACTTTTTGCAATGATTTTCATGTAGAATATGTTTACACTTTCTTTAAATTTTAAGAGTTAAGGTATCATCTACATATGGCAAAATGTGCTTCTTAATATTACACATCTGTGAATTTCGACAAATATGTCCTATTGTGCAACCACTACCACATTCAAGATATAAAACGTTCCATCAGTCTTCCTGCCCTAGTTGTTAGTGAAGGCTTCCTCTCACCTCTGCTCTGAGAATCTATTTTTTGTCCCTATAGTTCTTTTTCTTTTTCAGAATGTCATATAAATGGGATCATATGGCATGTAGCCTTTTGAGTCAGGCTTCTTTAGCTTAGAGTGCTTTTGACATTTATCTTTTGTGTTGTGCCAGTAACCATTATTCTGTATTACTGGCTAATGTTCCATTGCAGGCATGTCCCCTCTCAGAGCATTTAATGTGTGAGTATTATTCTGCTTATAAGTCACTTTCAAAATACACTTATTATATGAGGGAAACGTATTTTGATTTGGCTTTATTTTTCTTGTATAAGTAACTCCACATTTTAAATCAAAGAAAAATAAAGTTTTATATAACCTCCTTATGTTAAATACTCCAGTATTTGATAAGACAGAGTAACCTTTCTTTCATTTCTGGCTGGTATGTCTGGGGGCTTTTATGCTCACTTGGTCAAACCCGACAGAGGACTGCTTATACAAGGTAACCTTAAAAAACACAGAGGTAGCACCCAGTTTTGGCACAGTTGCATGTAGAAGTGTTGGATGGATTGCAGAAATTTTTAGAATGTTTGGTATTGATTGAGCACAGCAGGCAGGTTCAAAGCCTAATAATGTATGGCTTGGGAATTCCATTCTTCTGACTCCTGTGTGTGTCTTATTAAAACCACAGAGGAAACTAACCTGGTGGATAAGAGTCTGGGCTCTGGGCTTGGTAATTTTCTCTCCTTCTAAGCTTCTGTTCATCATTTGTGGACCTGGGACAGAAGCAGCATCTACCTTTCAGAGATGGTGTGAGAGTTAGGACTACTCTTAAAGCGTTACACCTTGTGCCTGGTGTATACTGGAAAGTGTTTATAAATGTGAATTTGACAAAAAGCTTTCACTGTGATCTTATTCACTACAAGATGTTATTCCGAATGCTGCAATGTGTTTCTATGCCTCTCTTTTCAAAGACTAGTTCCTTAAGGACACAGATGCCCCATGGTGTCACGTGCATAGACTCTGACGAATTTGGTTTTGTGGATCTATATTGTCCCGAACGTCATTGGCAGGATTGGGCCAATGTACTGAAAGGAATTCACCAGGAACCTGCCTGTGGTGTGAAATTTACTCTCTGATTTCACAGATCCTTTTGCCTACAAAGGTTTGTCAGATTTCCTTTTTACTTATTCACTTGTCCTTTGAGTTCACCAATGCATTTAAAGATTTCAATGACGCCTAGAGGATATGCATATTTTTGTTGTGAATAGTGTGTTTGCAAAGTCAAATTTTCCCCAGTTTAATTTTAGCTGTGTAGCATTTGGTGCAGTGGAATACTTCTAGGGAATTTCTCAGGAGGGCTTTCTTGTGCTTTTGCAGCACCTGTGGGGGTTGATGGTGGTGTCTGGTGATGGAGACGTGAGGGGCTCTTTCTTCTTAACAGAATGTTCCATTGGGACATTTTGTAATTTCTAAGGCTTGGAAGGTTTTTATTTTGTGTTTCTTCACCAGTAACTACAATCTCCAAATCCCCAAAGCGAAAGCACAAGGAATGGGGCAGAAGTTCTGAGAGTGGTCTCTACAATCACGTTAAGCAATCCTGCGATTCACAACGTTCTTCCTAACACTGCCACAGGCTCCGGATGTGACCCGCCGTAGTGCCCTCCCCTCCAAAACAGCTGGGAGAGTCCTATTTATCGGGGCCACTGGGAGGGGTGAGGGATGATGGGTCGAGGTGTGCACTTCACTAGTGAGGAACACGACTTCCTGAAATGCTGTCTCCTGTTGAAAAGTAGGCCAGGTATGGAAATGTAGTGGAGATTGTTTTCTGAAATGGAAACCTACCTCATTAAGAAAGCTGGCGCAGGCCCTGGGGATCTGTCCTCTCAGCTGTCCTGGCTTTTCAGCTGCCTTTAGGGAACCTTTACATCTGTGTTCTGAAACATTTGGGCACCAAAGACTGGTTTTGTAGAAGACTTTCCTTCCACATACTGGGGGAGTGGGGTGGCTTCAGAATTATTCAAATGCATCACATTTGTTTTGTACTTTATTTCTATTATTACTCCATCGCACAACTTACTTCTATTATTATTACACTGGATTCTCCCAAAGTGCCCGCAGCCCACATCCTTCACTAGGGCTGTTCACAGTAGGGTTCCTGCTCCTAAGAGAATCTACTGCACACTTGATCTGAGAGGAGGCAGAGCGCGGCACGGCTCAGCCAGCAGCAGCAGCTGTGGATACAGCGGAAGCTTCCATGGAGACCAGCCGCTCACCTCCTGCTGGTGGGGGTCTGTGGCCCCGGAGTCAGGGACTCCTGCTTTGCATTATGGCATTGAACCTGAATTCTCAAACCTAGGAAAATATTTTGGCTGTGGTTTTGATTCATGACACCTTGTTCTCTCTCCTTCCTTCCTTCCTTCCTTTCTTTCTTCCTTCCTCCCTCCCCTCTCTCCCTCCTTCCCTTCTTCCCTTCCTTCCTTCCTTCCTTCCTTCCTTCCCTCCTCTCTCTCTCTCTCTCTCTCTCTCTCTCTCTCTCTCTCTCTGTCCTTCTCTGTCTCTCATCTTGCTATTTAGCCCAGGCTGGTCTCAAAGTTGTAATCCTCCTGGCTCAGCCTCCTGAGTCCTGGGATTACGGGCATGTGCTTCAGCGCCCAGCACACCCTGTTTTTCTGCCAACTGTTGTCCCTCCTTAGCTTTTTGAAAAACAATATCTCATGCCACTGCTTTATCAAAAGATTTCATAGTTCACTAAATTCTCTCACAATGTATAGTCATGTCTATTTTTTAAATTGTGAAAATGATATATACATATGATAAAAAATCACAGTATAAAATAAAAGTAAGAAAACAGAAACAAGTCTTTTTTTTTCTACTCTAGACTTCTAATTATCCAGGACTTCCTCTTTGTTTGGAGATAGCTATGGCTACCCATTTGTTTTGGATGTATTTTTCTGGGAAAAATATATATAAATTCTGGGCATTGGGCTGGGGATATAGCTCAGTGGAATAAGCGCCTGCCTGGCAGGTGGAAGGTCCTGAGTTCCATCCCCTGTACCGGAAAAAATAAAAAACATTCTGGGCATACCAGTCTATATCTTGCTTTTCTTAGTTATTGTCTCTTTCCACGCTAGATAGTATATACCCACCTCATTGTCTTTCAAGGCCTGACTTTTGTACTTTATAACAGTAAGAAATCCATTTTTCCTTCTGGCTGGTTCTGTCCAGCCGCCGGCTGCCCCACCTGGGAAAGGCCGTGAATGTTGTAACCACAGTGGTCCTTGTAACATCTCCCAGTTATACAACACTTTCCCCCTGCCTGCCATTCCCCAGGCCTGGGATTACCTAACTGGACCTCCCTCCCTTTGACTTTAGCTTTGCCCATCTGCTTCAGGGCAAATATTCCTGGGAATCTTGTGTTCTGTTTCATCCCAATTTTAGGGCCAATGAATTTCTCAACAACTTTTCTGGGAATAATCTTAGCTGAGCTAGAAAGATGAACCAAACTGGGGATGAGGATGTGGGGAAGGAAGAAGGGAAAGTGGGGAGACCTTCTCTAGCTCACCCTAAGTTTTTCCCATAGTCAGGTCCCTGTCCCCTAGAGGTCCTCTCCTTGTGTGTGACTACACAAGCAAAGACATAACCTACAGGGCTTCTCTTCTATTTTTTATTTATTACAAAGAATCTGTACGCTTCTCAGAGTCCTAACGGAGGAGTGTTGCTTATGCTTTCTGAGGTGTTTCCTTCTGTCTGGGAAAAAAAACAAACAGGAAGAAATAGATCTTACTGATAACTGCATAAAAATTATGATTCTCATTCCAGAAAAATGAAAAAGCATACAACTTTTTTGGTATTTGTGTATGCTATTGTTTTTTGGACATGTATACCTGTTAGGCATTGGGATATAAAGCTCAGCATAGTTGCTTGTTTATTTGTATTCATGCCTTTACAATAGACGTACTGAAACTAAGGGAAAAGCTGAGTAAACCCGCCAGCTTCACTTGCATTTATTTACGCGGTTTTAGCCGACTCTAATCACTGATGTTAGGAGCCTTGCAGCTGAGCCATGTACTGTCAGTCTCCCACTAGCTTGGCTGTGGGCGACAGATCTGAGTACAGGTCATGGTGACAATGGTGGCCTTGGTTCCGTGCAGGACCTTGGAGGCTGCTTTTGTTTACCTTGATGCAACTGGAACCATTGACTCTTCCCTTATGCCTGAGCGTCTGATGGTGACCTCTTTGACGTCAAAGGGCTATAAGCTCCGCCCTCGGATCATGCCAGCGCCTGCATGTCCTCTGAAGGTTGTGCAGATTTCTCACACTGATGACTTTGCTTTTCCTCACCTCCAAAAGTCTCTCCCCATGCTATAAATCACCCACCTTTTAGTTTGTTTGGCTTTTGTTTGTTTTTGAGACAGGGTCTTGCTATGTAGTTCAGGCAGGCCTTGAACTCCCTATGTAGCCCAGACTGGCCTCAAATTCACAGTGCTCCTCTTGCCTCAGCCTCCTGAGTGCTGGGATTACAGGCGTGAACTATCACGCCTGCCCATCTTGCTTTTTTCATACCATAAATATCCCTAAACACCATCCTTGAGGGAAGCAAATTTCATATTTGCTCTCCCATGTCTACTTTCTGAATAATTCTTTTTCTTTTGCAGAAGCGGTGGATTAGCACACTGTCCAGTGGGGAGAATGGGCCTGGTTCAGGAGTGGTATGAGGTGCCCACTGAAGCTCCTACTTTACCAAAACTACCTAATTAAATAAATCAACTAAGCTTCATAAGGTCTAATGTGCATTATGTAATCAAGGATTGAGTTAGGATCTAAGTGAAGAGTGCCTGTTCCAAGGCTTTCTTTGACCCTCTGAGGGGCCTGGAGCACCTGGCTTGGGGGTGTTGAGTGTGGGCAGGTGCTGTAGGTGGCAGGAAGTCTGGGAGAACAATAGGTGAGCAGGCTGCGGAGGTGGGCTTGAGGACAGCTGGCCCGAGCCAGGCCAACAAACACACACAGAGGAGCACAGAGCACAGAGAGAGAGGTGTCCCCAGGTAGAGCAGGTGTGGACAGAAGTGAGGGAAGATAGTAGAAGGCTGCTTTGCTGTCAGGAGTTGAAATCGTCACGGGAGCTGCCAACATCGTTGAGTTTAGTAGTGGGTGTTGGTCAGCTTTCCATCAGGATGACAGATACCTGAGATAACCAACATAAATGAAAAAGGTTTAGTTTGGCTCAGCGTTAAAAGTTTCAGTTCATGGGTGATTGGCGCTGTTGCTTTTGGGCCTGAGGCAAAGCAGCATATCATGGCAGGCAGCATGTGATGCAGCAAAGCTGCTCACCTTGTGACCCGGAAATGAAAACAAGAGAGAGGAAGAGAGCAAGGTCCCACTGTCCACTTTGAGAGCATCTTCAGTAACCCAGATCCTCCCACTGAGCTCCATGTCTTAAAGGTCCTACCACTGCCCATAGTGAAAATTGAGGGCAGTGAGCCTTGGGGTGATTTGCAGATGTAAATGACAGTACCAGGTGAAGTCTGGATCTAAGACCGTCACATTCTTTAACTCGTTTAATCCTCATCATAGTTCCATAGGTAGGTTCTATTGTTATTCCCGTTTTACACTTGGGAAACTGAGAGTTGAGAGGATACGCAGCTTGCTCTAAGTCATACAGCTAGTGAGTGATAGGGTCAGGATGTGGAAACAGCCATGCATCTGACCTCCAGCCGCCTAGATGATGGCACCCTGGTACCAGTGTTTGCACCCTCCCTCCTGTTTTGTATCCTGTAAATCCCATAGAAAACATATGTTCTGTCTACACCTATTTTTATTTTTAACTGCCACCTAACAGCTGTGTGTATTTGTGGGGTAGTGTGATGTTTTAGTCCATGTGCGTGCTGTGTGTCAATCAGATCAGGGGAATGGGCACAGCCAGTGCCTTAAACATTTGTCATTTCTTTGTGAACATTTAAAATCCTTTCAATGAGCTACTTTGAAATTACAAATAATTGTGGTCAATTGTAGCATGTAATACAGAAGTATATAATACACAGTATTAGATGTCACTCCTCCTACCCAACTGTGCCCATGACCCGGCTTCCTCCCTCCCCTGCCCCACGTCCTTCGTCCTTCCCCAGCAGCCACTGTTCTACTCTCTCCTCTTAGCTGTCACCTTCATGTTCTCCTGTCTGTGGGTGATGGATGGCGTATGGTATTTGCCCTTCTGTATCTGACTTAGCCGCAGAGTGGTTTTCAAGGCCAACCCAAGGAGCGGTTCTATCTGGGTTCTGCGATTTCCTCACTTCCTTCTTTTTCTGGCCCTGTGCCGTTAACATTCCCTTCTAGGTGGCCCGGTGGTGCTCGGCTTGTCTCCAGCGTTCATGCTGTCAGTGTAGATCAGCGGTGCACTGAGGCTGGAGAAGGCACACTGTGTTTGGCACTGGTGATCATGATGTGTGCTTCCTCTGTGTTCCTCATAGGGTCCTCTGAGACTGGATTCCCCTTGACTTTGGCTGTCTGCAGTCTTCCAATGCCACTGCAGCCTGCGGTCCGTGGGACCCTTGTCTGCAGCTCACTGGGGCTCAGGACCTGGTGGCAGCTCTGGGGACCCACTGGCACCTGTGGTGACTGAGTCTTTGCTACTCCCTCAGCAGCAGGTGTTGCCTTTACTGCAGTGATTTCACTCCTCATCTCGCTGCTCTGTTTCTGTTTTTATACCGAGTGGGCTTGGCTCTGTTTATCTTATATTCAGTCTGTAGGAGACAGGATCTGCCCACACGGCTGGTCCATATTCAGAGTAATGTCCTTTCTGGAAAAGGGTCTCATGCCAAGCCGCTTCTTAGACCACTACAACCTTTACGTGTGGTCAGGCATCAGTTCCTCAATGTGATGAGTTTGATCTAGGCAGAATCTGACACGTGCCAGGGATTTTTATGCAAATGGAGAGATAACTCAACACAGTTTCTGTTCTGCTTAATGTCCAGCTTATCAATCTTGAAATAATCAACTTTCATCCAAATATTCAGACCCTAGTTACACACAGATTAAATAAAAGAGCACTGATTAATTTGACAAATTTAATTTATCTCAAACTTAAAAGTTGCTTTCAAATTTAATTTGGATGTTTGCACATCTAACATTATCAAATACACTTGGTTGTTTGAATTAATTTATGGATTCAAACCATGCAAACAATGTTTCAGTTTTATTCATTTTACATTGACACATCATAATTGCACGTATTTATGGGCTACAATGTGATGTTTTTATACATGTATACATTGTCTAACAATCAAATCAGGGTAACCAGCATAGTCATCATTTCAGACAACAAGCAATGTGTCAGAGATTACCCAGTAATTCTACATGAGTAATAGAAACCAAATTATTGAACACAAACCAATAGCTCAAGTTTCAAATCATGACAATTAGAGACTTTTGAGTGAAGTCTTTTGTTATACAGTAGTTTCACTCTCAGAGAAAAAATTTTCTGAGGGAGATTTTCAATATTTATTTGTCCCAATATTTTGCCTTCTGTGGAAATGGTTGCCAAATTTTACAGCCTTTTTTGTGATACCATTGACCTGGAGTAGTTTTAAAGTAAGTTTTGAGTTTGAACAGTTTATCCACATATACTGATGCCGTTTATGACAAAATTAAATAGACCCTTGAGCTACCAAATTTTTTAAAGGTACCAAACTGACTATTGCTGGAAGTAATTTTCAGCACTTCAACAGAAGTTGTCCTAGAGGAGGTGGGCTCTGACTCTGTATACAAAGTCCCATATATAATACCTTTATTCTTCAGTATATTTTTGTCAGTTTCAGTGGTAAAATTGGGCATAGTTGTTGCATCTACTTTCATTGTTATTCTTCAAATCATGTCAGTGACTTAACACACTGGGAAAAGCCGGAGCATTCTTTTGTTTTAATCAATTTTAAGGTGTGATATTCTGTTTGCAACATAAAAGAAACTGATTTTTAACTTTTTAAAATTTGGGATATCAAACCTAGGTGTAATAGAAAGAATAATACAATGAACGTCAAAAGTCTTTTTACCCATATACGCCATTTATTAACATTCTGCCCCTTGTGCTCTGCCCATATATGTATGCATACATATATATGAATAATTTTAGACCCGTTAAAAAGTTGTAGATGCCACAAGGCTCTGGCTACACTTCTGCATGTGAGTTCCTAGTATGTGTTCTTCTGTGAGTTCACAGTGCCGTTATTGAACTGAAAAATTCTCTACCTCAGTGTCCTTGGCCTTGCAGTTCATACTCGCGTGTTCCTCACTGTTCCTTTGTAAACTCCTCTTTTTCCGTCGTGTCTTATGCGCTGCACCTTGCTATTACGCTTCTGCATTTTCCTTCATGACAAGAGTTTTGACAAGTGAAGGCCAACTGTTTTGTAAGATGCCCCGTGATCTAGATTTTTCTCTCGGTTTCGTCATGGTTACTTACACTCAGGTATTATATATTTTGGCAAGAATCCCCCAGGCTGTGGCAAGAACTTTGACTGCAGGCTAAGAACGATGGGAATGAATAACGAGACAAAAGTGGTGTGACCTAACTGACATACTTCTCTTGTCACCCAGACATTTTCATACTCATTGAAAATGATCCTTTAAGTGGGTAGGAAGAGGTTTGGGTTCCACATTCCTCTCTGTGCATTCACGAAAAAGGAAGTCATAAGGGAAAGAACTCGTTTCAGATATTTGTAAGGCAGTGCAGCTGCATCTCAGCTGCCACTTGGCTGGCTGACTGAGGAGCTTCCTGACCCCAGAGGTGTTAAGCTGGGAAAAGACAAGGTTATAAACGCCTGTGTACCAGCACCTTGCTTCAAAAACAGAAGAGTCACCCTCTGCGAACTGTGTGCCTCTATTTCCCTCAGCCGCCCTGACCTCTGTGTTTCTCCCTCCCTGCAACACGTGTCCTCTGCAGAGCCTCGGCCTTGCTTCTGCACTGTCCTAACGTTTCTCCAGCCAGCCCATGGCTCTTTCCCAAAGTACAGTCAAAGGGCAACCTCGCTCCTGTGTGGCTGACGCTCCCCGCTGTCTGCATGCCCCTTACTTTGCCCCTTCCCCTCCTCAGGGACAGCCAGCTGTTCCAGAGTGTGCAGCCACCAGGCCTTTGCTGTGCACTTCCTCCCACACCTCTGCCGGAGTTGGTGTGAGCGTCACTCTGCCCCACACCTACGCCCCCGAGTCACAGTCCCGAGGTCTGCAAACAGACTTTCCCACTCTGTCTGCCAGCGAAGTCAGACTCCTCCGCCTCCTTCCTGGAGCACCCCCTGGGGCTTGATCCTGTCTTCCTTAGTCTCAGGGAGAGAAGAGAGGAAGGGGGCTTCCACATTCCGGGGCTGCCCGAGCCAGAACATGGTGCTCTGCAGGGTGTGGTTGAAGGGGACGCTTAACGAGAGGTGAGACTCCTCGAGCTGTGGCATGGGGCCCCCACAGAGCCCACCCTGTGGCCTCAGCTGAGCTGTGGGACATGGAACCCAGGGTTGCCTCCATGGGAACCAGCCCCATGGGGGCCCTGCAGCTTCCTGCCCTGACTCTGCCTTAGGGATTCTGAGGCTGTGGCACTCTGGTCTGGGATGTATCCTCTCACACTGTGCTGTCCCCAGGAGCTCCTCAAAGCAACCTACCCTGCAGGGGGTAGGGTTAGGTGGGAGGGACCACTGACTGCCCCAAGGACAGGCTGGCTCTGCAGATGGGGTGCCCATGGCCTGCAGGGCCTGGAGAGGGGTCACGGGCTTCCCCAGACCCTGGTGGCATCTGGGCCCTGGTCTGTTTCAGGCTTCTTCCTTCTTTCCAGGGACGCAGATGGCTGAGGAGCACCAGGGGGGTGACTTCAGGGTGATGGGTGCCCCTCCTGCCCCGTGGGCTTTAGCTCTGTTTGGCTCCCAACTCCCTTGTCCTCGTCACCTGCCGTAGGTCAGGACGGGCCAGGGCTTGGGGAACAGAAAGGGTCAGGGGACCTTCGAGGACCTGCTGGGTGCCCCTGCTGCCCGGACCAGGACACTGCTGCTGGGGTCTAGGTGAATGCTCCCACCTTTGCTCTTGTGCCTGGCCCAGCCCAGTAGCCCTGCAGCTCTGTGCCCAGGACATGAGCCATGGGGCCTGTTGCCACTTCTGTCACCACCATCCCTGCTATGGACTTGCAGCACTGGTGACTGCAGAAGCTCCTGTCATTGGGTGATAGGCTGGGCTCTCCGGGCACTGTGAGTGAGGGAGGTACTGGATTACAACCCTCCCATGCCCAGGGGTCAGCAGAGATGTTCCTAGACACCCTAGGGACACCTCTAGATTCTTTGGGAACATCCTCACCCTTCTCTGTGGCCCTGGTCTCCTCTTGTCCTCAGCCACAGCTGCCATGTCCTGGCTGGGAGGCTCTGGGTACTGTGTCTCTGGAATACTCAGAACAGAAGCCAAGTCTTCCCAGCAGGCAAAGAGCTCTTCCCAGGTTGCCGGAAGAGAGGGGAGACAGCTGCGGGCAACAGGTGTGGCCAGGGGCAAGCTTCTGCACAGCTGCTGTTTCTCCAAGTCATGGACAGAGATCTTCACAGGCCTCGAGGGGAGGGCCTCCTGCCTCTGTGTTCCCCGGGCTGCATTCTCCAGCTGTGAGGGCCCAGTGGGTGACCTCAGAGTCACGGGCTGGTCATGTGATACCCACAATCCCCATTCTGTCACAGTGCACACATCAGTCACTTCTCCTGTGCTGATCTGGATGAAGTTGAGCAGCGGTACATGACTATATTGTATGGTGTACATAAATGCATCAAAGGCTGTTATAGTGTACATAATAGATCGTAACTGTCTCTGTAGATCCCCATGGAAGGGCTGAGCAGGCCGCACAGAGACACCAGGAGCTGTGAGCAATGGCAAATATCTGTCCACTGCTCTTACTTCCTCCTCTCCCGTTCTTTCCTCTCTCTCTCTCCCTGCCTCGGGCACTTAATCCACTCAGAAGGTCCTGCAAATCCCAGAGTGCATTTCCGGTTATAAGGGAGACTGCGACTGTCACTCTTCTTTGGGGTCTCTCCTCCTGGTCCCATTTACCTCTCCCTGTCCTCTGTAATCTCTCACCATTGCACACCCATTTGTCCTTGTCCCCTATAGCTAACTGGCCCTTCAGGACAGAGTCACTGTTGCTCTCCTAGAAAGTGCCATCTCCTTCACAGGGGCTGGTGGACCCTACAGGGACAGCCAGGTGCTCCACTGACGCCTCAGGAGCATGGCCGTGCTCCAAGGGAACCAGTGAAAGAGCACTAAGGAGGCGACTGCTCCAGTCCAGAAAAGACAGGATGGCAGAGTGGGGAGTGCGACGCAGATGCAAAATGAAGGTCTGTAGTATAGAGATGGTATTCAGAGTCCTGGGAAGGAATAAGACCCAGGTCCTGCTTCTAGTTCCTGTTTCCAGTAAGGAGTAAGGAGGGAGAACCTTGAAGGCAGAGGACCATGTAGGCTGTAGATAGAGGTAGGTTTGTGGACTATGCCAGGCTGGTGTGAAATCCTGCGGATACTGTGATGAGGCCTGAAAACTGCCTATTAGATTTGGAAACATCAAAGATTTTATGATCTGATGAGACCAAGGTTAGCAGGCAAAAGCCTGTTCAGAGTGGGTGGAGAGCAAGTCACAAAACAAAATGTCCATAGTGAAACGCTGAAATGTACACAATGAAAGCTCGGGGAGAGCTTTGCTGTAGACGGGAGCTGAGAAATGGGCTGGTAGTTGAGGATAAGAAGGGACATGGAAATTTAAAAATACTTTTATAAAACGTATTTTAAAAACTTTTTTTATTTTAAAGATAAAAGAAACCAAGAAATATGAACAAACACACAGACATAAACAAAACAACATGAAAACAATGAAAGCAATACAGAATTTCAGACAAGGTGATAGGAAATTAACAATGGTTGTAGTACATATTGTTATCTTCAAATTGGTTACTCAGAGAAACAAAATAGGCATGTAATATTGATCAAACAAACATTAACTGTTCTGTTCAATAAAGCAATAGAAATTAGTAGTACAATTATCTTAGCTATCTTGTGTGTGTGTACTCATTTTTTCCTTGTTTCTTTTCTCTTTTCCCTCATCCCAGTTGTTCTTTCTTTTTGAGCAATTTCTTTCCCTTTCACAGCATGTATTGTACCTTTTAGATTTTATTAACTCTCTTAGTTTCTTACACTGGAGAGACAATATAATGTTCACATATGTGAGTCTGATTTATTTCACTTATGAGTATGGTCTCTAGATGCATCCACTTACCTATAAAAGCCTCAAGTTTATCTTTCTTTATAGCCAGGTAATATTCCATTGTATAAAAATACCACATCCTTTTTATCCATTTCTCAGTTGATGGGCATTTGGGTGTTTCCAAGATTTAGCTATTACAAAATTGTGCTGCTGTAAACATGAGTGCACATATATTGCTGTGGTGTGGTGTTTTTAGTTCTTCTGAAAAAGTACCCAGAAAGGAAAGAGCTAGGCTGAAAGAGACCTTTAATCCCAGTTTACTGAGGAATCTCCAGACTGATCTCTACAGGGGTAGCACCAGTCTACATGCCCACCAACAGTGGAGAAGTGTTCCTTCTTCCCCATAGCTCCTTCAGCATTTGTTATTGATTGATTTCTTGATGGTAGCCATTTTTTCTGGGGTGAGATGGAATCTCAGTGTTATCTTAATTTGCATTTCTTGAATGACTAATGACGCTGAACATTTTTCCATGTATTTATTTGCCATTTGTATTTCTTTCTCTGAGAAGTGTGTATTCATCTCAGATGCCCATTTTGGATCAGGTCTTTGAATTTGGGAGCCATAATTTTTAAAATTCTTTATATATTCTAGGTAGAAGTCCTTTGTCCAAGGGACAGTTGGCTAAAATTTTTTCCCAATTTGTGCTTTTTTTTTTTAACTCTGTTGGTGATTTCTTTAGATGTGCAAAAGCTTTTCAGTAAGATGAGATCATAAAACATATTTTTCACTTACTAACTTTATTTTAAACACCTTGATTGAGATAAACTTACAAGCAAAACCCCTACCACTTTCAGTGTGAGATCTGTTGACTTGCCAATGTGCAATTTGCTGTGCAGCCATCACCATACACCAGTTTGGGAGCCCTTCTGTCTCCCCAGTAGAATCCTTTGCATCAGTTTGCTGATAATTCAGTTCTCACCTCCAGTCTCAGGCAGACATTGATCTACTTTTGGTCTCTTTAGATTTGCCAGTGAAATCAGATGATACCCTGCCCTGTGTTTGGGCTCCTTCCGCTTAGCATGGAGTTCATTCATATTGCATCGGCCATCAATATTATTGCTTTTTATGGCTGACTGGCATTCTGTCGGGAGGACACACTGTGTTTTGTTTGTCCACTCACCAGCTGATGGGCATTTGTGATCTGGAAGATTATTGCTTAAAATGGGGATTGTGTTAGTTGGCTTGAGCTGCTGTAGAAAACACACACATACACACACACACACACACACTGGATAGTTTAAACAGTAGGATTTCTCTTTCTTACAGTTCTAGAGACTGAATTTTAAGATCAGGGTGTCAGCATGGTTAGGTTCTGGTGATGGCCCCTTTTTGCCTTTTCGATAGCCGCCTTCTCACAATGTCCTCCTGTGGTGCTCTCTCTCACTCTCTGTCGCACTCTCTCACACCCTCTCTCATGAGAGAGAGAGAGGAAAATTGTAAGCAAAATCTTTGAGAGACAACAAGAGATGGGATTCAGTGTTATGACTGGTGCTAGGTGAGAGCAGAGAGAACTCATTTATTGGGAGAACTGGGCTGCGTGGCAGATTGGTCAGTGCAGGATGTGTACTAGGTTTTTTTTGCTTTGAATTATATTGATAATAATTGTACGTATTTATGGAGTGCCATGTTATATTTTGATATGTATATACATTGTGTGATGGTCAAGTCAGGGTAGTTGTATATAGAATATACCATTTCTTTGTGGTGAAAAGATTCAGTATTCTCTCTTCTGGCTAGGTGAGAATACACAATAAATTGTCAGCTATAATTATCCTACTGTGCCTTAGAAGGCCAGAAATTACTCCTTATAACTCGCTTGGGGTTGTACACTTTGACCAACTTCCCCTACTCCTCGTCCCTCCTCTCAGCCTACAGTCACTGTTATTCTCTCAGCTTCTGTGAGATCAACACGTTTAGGTTCCACATATGAGTGAGATCATGCTGTATGTGTCTATCCATTCGTGGCTTATTATTCAGAACACAGTGGCCTCGAGGTCACCTGTGATGTGACAAAGGGCAGGATTTCCTGCTTTATCATGGATGAAGGGCATCCTCTTTAATACATGGTGCCGGGAAAACTAGATTTCCACATGCAAATGATTAAACTTGACCCCTATCTCTCACCATGTAAATTAACTCAAAATGCGTGAAGAAGAGGTGAGACTGCCAAAGAACACATAGTTTTTTCATACACCTGTATTTCTCAGTGAAATCAGTTATCTATGAAAGGAGTGGGACTTTGTAGCATATCCACAACTACTTGCGAATCAGTGCTGTCTTACTGGGAGCCTCCCCTGAGAAGAGTTGTTTTGTAGGAGCTAAAACAGATTCTTCTGTTTTTGGATGCATAGGACATTGCTTAACCCATTTATTAGAGTACCGCACACACGGGAATTCTTGATGAATGTGCACTCAAAGGCTGTAAGTTGTTTGAAGACAGGCACTGTCCTGTGCATATCTGTAATTGTCCCATAGTAAGTACTCAATCAATGTTGAATTGACATAAATTTCCATCAATGTTTTATGATCTCTACTTTCGACAGAATTTAGCTCGTAAGACTAGAAACTCTCCTCAGACTGGCTAGTGGCTAGGTTGACACAGAAATTGATATACCATTACTCCAACTTGGGAAAACACTTCAATTCTTTTCTAATAACAATCCTGTCAGTCAAACTGGGGAGCATAAGTCAGTAGCTCTTGAAGCTCTCTGCACATGGAGCAGCTCATTTGTAGGTCTGACAGTGAGTATGGAGCAAGGCCTGATGTTATGCTTTTTTTTTTTAAACAGGTTCCTGCTATTTACACAGTTCGAGCTGGCCTTGAACTCATGATATAGCCCAGGCTGGTCTTGAACTCACAATGATTCTCCTGCTTCAGCCTCCCACATGCTAGGGTTACAGGCATGTTCCATGTTGCCTGGCTAGGACTCAGTATCTTACCATGGGTTGAGAATGATAAAAATTTGAGAAACAAGATTCTCTGGCTAACATAGTCTGGACCCGCCCCCACCCATAGCACGACGACAGGGTGGAGCCGGGCGGTCCGCTGTGAGCATATGTGCTTTCCCACCTCCAACCATGGCAGTTTGTATACACCCCTGTATGTTATAGTATAGTCTGAGGCAGCTATATCTCTTCCCAAGGTGAGAGTCCAGGGGTATAGATAAACCCAGGAGTACAGTTATTATCAC